>JAYMSW010003387.1:0-12278 GCA_036897725.1 Erodium texanum | reverse complement strand
CCTCGTCGGGCTCGTAGACCGTGGGGTGGACCCCCATGCCGCAGAAGAGGCGCTTGATGGCGTGGCACATGCAGCAGCTGCTTATGCTGAAGATCACCACCGCGTTCTCCGCCGCCAGCCGCTCTATCCTCTCCATCGGGTCGCCGCCTCCCATGCTCCTCGTCGCCGGCATGTACGATGATCCCCCCCATGTCTGATGTGTCTGGTAATGCATCTTCCTAGGTATTATCGAACAACAACCTAAGAGAAGAGACTGAGATATATGAGTGTGTAGTGAGCTGAGAGTGAGTGAGGAGTGATAGAGAAAATGGGTTGCTATTTATAGAGATGACTCTAGGGAGAGGGGGTTGATTTTGATTTATGATTTTGATCTTGATTTCAATTCAACATGTCATGGTAGGATTGAGAGAACAGAAAATGTGCCTGTAGTGGCATTTTCGTAATAATTCTGTTGTTTTGATGTCGTAAGCATCACGAGAGAGTGTCAATAAAAATCCTAGTCATGTTGATAATGTTGGTGGCATGAAAGATTATTATTGTAAATATATTTACATATTTTTTAAATGAATGAATTGGGAAATAAGTTTTAATAAAAATATTGGAGAATAATCAGAATATATAGATATTTTGATTAAAAATATAATATTAGGAGGAGAGAGAAAGACATTAAAACAGGCTTTTTCAGTCTCAGTCTCATGAGATAGAGAGGGATGTTAGTTTGGTTAATGGCTCTTGCCGTCCTTTTTGTCGGCCCTAATTGATAAAAAAAACATAAAACTCCATAAATAGAGTGAAAATAAATTTACTCAATTCTTTATGTAATATATTGTATTGATTCTTATATTAATAAGAAAAGCATGAGATTAGCTCGAATTTTATACCTATAATAAAATGTTTATGAATATACTCAACAGGGTAAGATTTTATGTCCAAAAAAAAAAATAGGGTAAGATTTGGAATTGGACGGTTTAAAGAATAATGCTAAATACTATCATTAGACATTTTATATAAAAAGAAAATCTAATTAGCATCAGTTTAAGATGCCATCTTTATTCAATTAGGTCAACTTTTTTTACAATAAGATGTTATATTTTGGTATTTTAATGGTGTGACTTTTATGTAATTAAATAATAGGTAAGAATAATATATAATAATTTTGCCCCTTTTGGTAAATAATAATAGAGAGAGTGGGGTACATGCTTTGCCTCTCCCATTGCTCAAAGTCACGCATGTCTCCTTAAACATGTATGAGGGCATGTCTTCTGCACCCAACACTACCTTTACAATTTTCATCAATTTAGACATCCAATAATTTAGTTATTTCTTTTTGGAATAAAAAGTATAAATGTACTTCTAAAATGAATGGCCTAGATAGCCACACTCCAAGCCCCTATTTAATTTTCATATAAGTTAATCGTAATAAGTAAATATTCAAATACACTTAGATAAGTGATAAAAATTAACAATGCTAAAATGTTTTGTATTGAAAGAATAAAGACCGGGTTTTAACATGATATCAGAATTTGGTTTGACATTAAATTGATAACATGTTTGTAATTCCTCTTTAGTTATATATCATTGTGATATTTAACTTGCATGCGTGTAATGTATACAATAGGGGGAATTGTATAATATAAAAAATTGTAAAAAAAAGTTATTGAATTTCGAATTTTAGTAAATGGATGTTCTCAAACTTCAAAATGTATAGATCCGTATACTAAAATTATAAACGTAACGCTGTTAATAATGAAATAAATTTAGTAAATAAATGATGAAAATACCCCACACGTTAATGGGAGCAAAACACAAGTAATGAGGATACTGATTTATACCTTCGGAATCTTAAAAACGTTGGTTTATTCAAATCCGAAACTTAAAAACTTCTTCTTTTTTTTTACAATTTACTAGCATGGTTAAAACCCTAGAGAGAGAAGGGTGGGTGTGTAGTTTGGGTGAAGAAAAAGAAAATGATATTATTCGATCGTAGTTGCCGGTTTTTACTCCTTTTTGGGAACCATAATGAGCTCTACCTCTCCATCAGATCAGATCACACACATCATCAGACCGGATCACATCAGATCAGATCAGATTAGTTCTCTCTCTTCCATTTCCAATGGATACTTTTCTGGACCATTATACCCTTCCCCAGTCTTGTGCCCCCTTTGATGATCTTTGAAAGGAAAGTGTGTAAATAATGGGTTTAACCGAGGGTGATATGGGAATAAGATGGGGTTGTGTTAAAGCAGCAGGTCACTGGTGCTGGTGCAGGGGACAGTGCCTGGACTGTAACACACACTGGATCATAGTACTATTGGGTCTCTGCCTCTGCCTTTTCTTCACCTTCTGCATACAATGTAGCCTTTAAAGAGAAAGTAGTATTGAAATGCCTCTTCTTCTTGCTTTTTCCAGAGCCTTTTTTTCAGTTTCTTTCCCCAGTCTTCTTTGCTTTAAACCTAACTAGGTTAATTTATGCTTTCCCAAATGGTCAAAATGTAACCATCTTGTAACACCCACAAGAACTATGGTCACTGTTTTTCACATTAAAGTTTATACAATATGTCCAAAAATAGTGTCACAACATTGATATGTATGTTTTTTTTTATCAGCAAGAATCATAATTTAACTTGAGTTAATCCTTATCCCATCACACTTGTATTCATACAATAAATGTATTCATTGAGATTTAAACATCTAGCCTCAAGAATGTGAGAGAGCTCATTGACCATCAGATCGATCCTAGTGAGCGACAATAAGTATACATGCAATAACGCATTAAATATTACATTAACGATATAAAACAATATAAGTGAATGTGGCCTTATATTGATAAGAAATAACCTAGAAAATCAAACTTGTTGATAAATGGTTAGAATTAGTTGGTATGAGCTATGCTGTCATTGTTAATGTAATATTTAAGACATTAATGGTCAATTTCATAGTACGTGAGTTTTTGGATGATGACATAAGCCCTAAATTGTAATGCAATGTGGTCAACATTGATCAGCATGGCAATATCAATATGTATTACCTTGTATGGTGGGACAGGATAAAAGATGAATATCCAAGGTGTGAATTTGAATAGCACTATTCAAATTTATTTTTACCTTACTTTTATATTGAATAAACTTGTCTTTCTGTTTTTTTTTTTGTATTAGACACATATGTGTGATTAGGCTAAACATTATAAGTTATGATAATATTACTACCTAACCAAAAGATCAAATATTTTATTCTTAGAACATGGTACTGATTATCCTTTAAAAAACATATTTATTGGGAAAAAAAATAGTTTAATGGGTTGTGTGTGATGTGGTGAATTGGTCTCCCGAAGTTGACCAAAGTTGAATAGTATATAGCAAAGGCATGCTCACAGGTCCCATAAAATCATGACGATTAAATGTTCGTTTGGTTTCAGCAAAGAGAGAGAGAGAGAGTAAAAGACTGACGAAGACGACGCAGCTTTTGATTTGTAAACAAATAAATTTTAAAAAAAAACGAGAGACACAAAGGTGAGAAACACAAGTGAGTTACTTTAAGATGGTTGAGCCGTTAAAGCGAAACGACATGACGGCTTTTCTCAGCCTTTGTTCCTCATGCCCGCCAACAGCTGACGTGCGCTGACTGCTTTTCAATATTTTATTTTAATTAAATAGAAGAGAGGGTTAGGGTTAGGGTTTTGGGTGGGTCCAAGTATCAAGGCCACGTTCCTAATACAAAATGCGGTATTGGGATCTGCCGGGCGGTGCTTCTCTGTTTCCTACACTGTTTCTATATGCTGTCGTTTTGGGAATGCCCTTGTTCCTTGTTGCCTGCTCCTTGTTTGCCCATTAATGGATGTCATGTGTTTATCTCCTCTTCATTTCTAAATCATTTCATATTTATCCATCCAAAGTAGTCTTGTGCATGGATTCTTGATCTGATGATCAGGGTTAAGATCACTATAATCTACAATTTGCATTTGAGATTTGGGAGTAAGAATGATAATGGGCTAAGCTAATTCTTCTTCCCTAATTTTTCATCTGATGATCAATTTTAAGATCACGACAATCCACTATTTACATACAATATCTGATACTAAAAATGATAACATAGTTATTTCAATTCTTATTTATTTATGAAAATATTTATCCGATATTCAGTTTCAAGATTCCTATAATCCACAATTTACATACAATATTTGAGAGTAAAATGAAAGTGGGTTATTCCACGTCTTCTTTCTTGCCCTTATGAAATAGGGGGACTATCCATTTATGCCAAAATTATTTACTATATTTTCTAGAAATATCTTAATAGTTCAAGGCTCGTATAATGAACTTAGAGATGTGGGTACTATATTTTCTAGAAATATCTTAATAGTTCAAGGCTCGTGTAATGAACTTAGAGATGTGGGTTAAAATCCTATTGGGTGGGAAAGGGTAATTAGGATCTAGGTTAGTAATTGGTCAAAAAATGAGCATAAATTGTAGAAATAGTATTTCCTAAATTAAATGAATTTGTAAACACTAATAGACAATCTTTTCTACTTGGGAGAGACCATTGTGTAGAACTATGTGCTTTTTGTGTGCATTGGGTTTCCAAACTACAACTTGTCTCTCACTCATTTTTTAATGAATGTGTGTTTTAGTTAAGTGGACTTGTAAATTACAATCCCAAAACCTTGTATGTGAGAGAGTTAAGTTAATGATCAATGTGTAGGCATTGGAGCAACTCTTTTTTCAGAGACTTTTTGACCACTACACAATCATGGTCAAACACAAAAACAACTATGATGGTGTTCGACCTCTGCCCATATGTTCATGTTGCTGCAAAGGAGCTCTGCTTATTATTAGCAAAAACCTATTCTGTCTCTTTCCTCCTTTTCTCAGACACAGCGTTCCCGACCAGACATACCATTACTCATTACCTAAATTTTTTTATATAATATTTGTTTAATGACACCACCAACACGTCATCCTCATGTGATTCTTTCATCACAATGGGTCTCTATCAGCTCAGTCGTAGACTCATATTCTAATTATAAAACATCCACCGGTGAGCATTGGTTATTCCAATCATACAGTGAAAAAATTATCTGATGCATAAACATAAATAGACTGGTAAATTTTCCTCAGAATTTATCTCATAAACTGACTGGTCAATGTTACAATTTATGTCCCATGCCCTAATCATACAACTCAAATCCTTCTATCAATTCAACACTGAAATAGGATTGTTACCGAATCCATAAACTCAAAACCTGCCGAGAATCATAAGTTACAAACATTTTACTAATTATGTGCAGATCTAATCGGGTGTAATAAACTCAGAAGCACACAAGCAAGGGTGATCCCTATGTAAGGGTAACAAAGAAGTTCACTAACTGTAGTAATTTAAGATAACCACCTCGTAATTTCTCTCCTACTGCCGAGAAACAGGTGCCATTGGCAAAGAAGACGACTGGGTGTAGAAATTAGTATTACCTTCGGACCCTTGGAAACTCTGGTGAGAATTCGGAGGTGCAGTGAAGGGAGAGAGTCCATTGACCGAAGCCCCAACGGTTTGGTAAGAATTCGGAGATGCAGTGAAGGGAGAGAGTCCATTGGCCAAAGCCCCAACGGTTTGGTAAGAATTTGGAGATGCAGTGAAGGGAGAAAGCCCATTCACAGAAGGCCCAACTGTTTGAAAAGTGGTCAGAGGAGGAAGAGGTTGTTGAGACAAGCCATGGCTGTAAGGTAATGATACAGTAGAGCTCTGCATGAACTGAGGCATGGAAATCACGGGCATAAGGGGTGGTGGTGGGAGCGGGGAAGAGGAGGATGATGATGGGCGAGGTGGCGGATCATTTGGTGATAGGTTATGTTGGAGTGACTCAAGATGTGGATAAGGAGGACCGGGAAGTTGAGATATTTGGGGGGGTATATATGGTGACTGATCACCCTCAAGCTTAGGCCTTTTCTCAGGAGGAGGATCACTAGAAGTATCGTTCATGGCGCCCTCTGATGCTAGGGATGAGAGAACAAAGGAGAGCATTGGGGCTGAGGATGCAGAGGCGGTTAGCTTTGCTGCAACTGCCGCTGCTGCAGATTTCCGGGGATCTTCCTCAATGTGGCCTGTTTTTTCTGTGTAGGGGACCTGTAATTGCTGTGTGTACATTACAGGTGCAGATTGCTCATTGTTTCCTGGAATGTAGGTGTTGGGCTCTATGGAGGTGTGAACATCCTTTGAATTCTGTCCTGGCAACAACTGATTGTTCTCGTGGTCTTGGAACTGTTTGCAAATATTACCAGCTCGTTCTGATTGTGAATGTGCAGCCTGGAAAATGAAAAGAAAATCATTTAGTTCTTGATTATGTGCATTTGAGAGAGTTTTGCAGAATTGATCTAATGCTAAAATAATAACAATAAAAAGATATTCACATTATGATTCTATCCTATGAAGAGTTAACACTAATTAATCTTTAGCTGTATCGAGAACACAGGTCTATCATGGATAAGATCATGAGCCTTCGGCAAATTGATGTTCAGTGATGTACTAGGAAAAAAACTGATCTAGCTTCAGCAAACTGATTTAAGATATGCTTATAAGAGCCAAACCTGAAGTTGGTTACGTAGTTGCTCCAGCTTGGACTCCTGAATTGAAAAAAAGAAGTCAGATTTGCATACAATTATAACTGTAGTGTTTTTATTTTGCACTAATAGAATACTCAAGATACCCAACCTGCTCCTGAAGAGCTTCTCTCAGATATGACACAAGACTTGCTCTTGATGATTCAATAGCTTTTAGTTGTTCTATGCAGTCCCTCAATGTCGCGTTCTGCCCCTGCGCCTCTTCTGCATATGCAGGCCCATTCTGTTGTCCTATTTCAAGGAAAGAAAAGTACACACACAAAAAAAGTTTCAATGTGGAGTGAGCCATGCAAGTTCAAGCTAAGAGAGAGAAGAGCAAGAGAAGAACAGTTCACAGTAAATAAAAACTAAAACTATTATTACAATGACGGGTAGCTTAAGAAACCAACGGTACAATACAAATAATACTAAACAACAGCTAAAATGTAGCATAAATTTGAGAAAAATAAAAAGTTTATACAAGATAACAATTAAAGAGAGATAATTGTCCCGTGGTTTAGCAAGACATCCATGTGGGACACGTACCTGAGTTGATATCACCACTGATTTCCTTATCTACTTTCTCAATGCAGGTAATTGCGTCCTTACACTTCCTCGATAAGACATCTTCATGTATCTGTCCTCCATAAACAGCTTGATAACTTGAAACTATTTTGTCCACCAAAGTTCCAACGGGCTGTTTCTGCATGAGAAGAAAAACTGGAAATTCAGTTACTGCTACGGTTTTGTTGATTCATGTACAGAAAACACAAAATCACCTAAACAAGTAGACTTACCAATTTAATACCCAGAGGCTTCCCGTTTTTGTTATTATTCTCCAGGTGCCTCCCCACAAGCTCATCCTTAAGAATTTGTCCCCGAGAACCAAAAACTTTTCTCTCTTCCCATATGTTAATCTGTGCATCACAGTAGAATGCAATAATGAAATATTTCATATGAATATAAATCCAAGAAATCGTTTCAATCTTAGATCAGCATACATATGATTATGAAACAAAACAACAAAAACCCAGCACATAAAAGCACAAGCAAATGAATTTTCCTTAACACTATTATTTTTAAGACAAATCTTCAGCACTTACTATTATTTGTTGAAGTCTCCAACATTGGAAGAATGTGGATTAAGTTACCTCTTGATGTACTAGTTGAACCCACCCCTAATAGCTTAAGCTTTAAGGTTGACTTCATCTTGTGTGATTGAAAATACATAAGTCTCTTGATTACTAGTCCTTAGGATACAATGCATAGGAAAGTGTGAAGTATGAAAAACATACCAGCCGCATGGCAGCATTTCTGCCAAACTCATCCCCATGATCAATAACATCACGAAGAGCATCTGGAAGAACCTTCCAAAACTCGCCAACAAATTCTGCACCCTTTCGCCTGCTATTCTGCAAAATATCATTTGCGAGATATAGAAAAGCCAGCCTACGATCCCGTGCAGAGCAATGGAACTGCCTATCCCATGTTTCAACAACTTGTTTTGCTTTGTTCATGTGAAAAATGCACCAATGCGATAAAGCTTCGATGCGTTAAGGATAGCACCACAAGAACAGGTATATGAATTAAGTATAGAATATAAATACTGGAAATAGTTAAAGGTATAACGAAACAACAATAGGCGGAAAGATAAAGTTAAACAACAATACACCTAAATAAACAGAACAGCTTATTGCAACCAAATTATGAGTAGAGCATATGTCCAGAGTTGATTGAATACATAACGAAAATTGCAAATAAAAAATAGTTTGAAATGTAGATGGAAGTATATTTTATGTCAACATAGGAAAATCTGACTTAATTTTCACACAAAATTTAACACAATTAGTTAACTTTTAAAAAGAGACATCCTAGCCAGCAACAAAAATGATCAAAAGGGAACGTGGACATTAAACTTAGACAACCAAATTTAGTATAGATGACCCTCATTTTGGGAAGGAGCAGGACTTAATATTACATAAAGACCCTCACCAGACCCCACAACAATGGAGGCCTCATGCAGTAGGATGCCCTTTTTCAGCAGACAGGTGGATTATTGCAACAAAATAGGTAGTTTTGGCTAAAAAGTAGTTAGAAGGAGAACTTACTAGAGTAGCTACGTTTCAAATCAGCAACAACTAAGCTAACTACATCACTCCCCAGGCACAAAGGAAGTCAGTACTTGAAACATCATTCATAATTGAAATAACATTTGCCAAAAGGATACTCTCTATGCTCGCCTGTGAATTGTTGAGCTTGCTCAACTTTTCCACCAGTATATGTGGATTAAATGTACTACCCATCTGTTCCAATAGAAGTTAGCCTAAATGATTAATTGGGACCCTTCACAGAAAAGAACCCTACACAGGAAAAGGAACAATAATCAAATTGGATAGCTTGCAAGAGAATTCGAGATATAATCAATCAACTACATACCAGTACTAGTTGTACAACAAGCAGAGATGTCATTATCATCTGACACATATATTTTCTCATTACTAGAATTATAGTGGTACAGTTCCAAATATAATAATGCTTTCAAAGATGCACTTGTTCCAGTCAGAAGGAGACTCCAAGCATTTCACGACTAAAATAGCAAGCAGCAGAAACTATTATTCTATTCACCTTTTCCTCTTTTTGCATTCTAAGAGTTCTAACAATTAGCTACAAATATCATGGTTCTCTGATTTCTAAGCTACGAAGCTTTATAGAGGTATCAATGAAAAATAGAACTCTATGAAATCAGATGTGCTAAGCAAGATGCTTAGATGATCCTCAAAAATTGTCTTTTTCTAGAAATGAATTACTGAGGACGTAAGCATTATCAAGTTCCAACTGTAATTACCCACATTTATGAGGACAAGTAAAAGATAGAATCAAACACTGAGTGTAGAAGCTAGAGTTGCACTCACCAACATGCTAATAGTCTAAAGTCACAAAAAACAAACTAGTAATTCTAAGAAACTAAAAGTGAATGATCAAGCAACTATCTAATAAGTAATTGAACAAACATACAATAAGTGACCCATCATAACAACCTTCAAAAGGATGAACACTACAGCTAACAAGAAGATAGACTCTTAATTAGAAGATTCATAGATAGATAATTTGAAATATCTCTCCATAAAAATACTATGAACACAGTCAAATCTAATATACTGGAAATGACATAAGAAGATAAGAAAATAGCTAAATTGGTGAGAACTCCAAAACTGATAATACTTATACCATGTTATGGACATAGTAAATATAAGAGGGAATAATGGATGATTATTCCCAATGGAAAAAAAACACCTATGAATCAACATATTTGGCAATAACTTCATGGAATAGAAAGGAAAATGTCTCAGAATGGGATTAAATGTATGCATTTTATTCCATTTGAGTCCTAAGTTTGTGCCTTTTATTCCAATTTAGTCCCAAGTAGAGATTTTGTTCCAACTTAGTGTCTAGGTTTATGCCTTTCACCCCAATTTCGTCCAAGTTTAGATTTTGTTCCAAAAACAATCCTAAGTGTATCCTTTTTGTTCCAAATTAGTCCTAAAGTTATGTTTTTTGTTTCACTTAAGTACTCATTGTTGTCGCAGGGACTAAAAATGGAACATTTTTTTTTGGGAGAGAGAGAGAGAAACTACTTCACAAACATGCAGTGATATGCAATTTTCTGTAAGTACTGATTCTCTAATTACACAACTTGAACTACTAGCTATGGTGAAGCTAACAGACATTAAAGTCTATGGTTCGATTTCCATATCCAAAGTTTCAACCATTAATTCACTACAATTAGCATAATATCAAGAAAAAAAACTTAGCTTTCAAAATGGAAGCAGCCATATGTGCCTCCAGAATCTAATTACGTACTTACAAATTAAACCAAGAACCTCATTTCAGGCCTGCAGAAGCTTCCCAATCGCCACCTCACAATCTTTCCACCCAATTTCAGGAACTATTTCAACTCACTAACTACTCAGCCTACTGAATTGAAATCAAAACAAAAACAACAAGTTCGACCAAATCACATTCAAGCTAGTAGAACACCATTCTAAACCCTACAATTCTTTTTTACCAATTTCACCTTCTATTTTCAACTTGCTCTGTTATCCCAAACTTAAGAACCTCAATCAAACCAGAACAAAACACGATATATTTCTCTGGATAAACTAAAACCCTAAACCTACATGCAATATTCACAGAGCTGCTCCCAAAGCAGAACAAGGAAGCAGAAATCAAATTGAGGGCAGCAAAAAAACTGAGAATCAGAATGAGACGGAGAAGAGGAAGCATAGGTACCAATGGAGAAGAATGCCGGAGAAGTAGGGGAGAATCAAATAGCGGCGAAGAGAGGCTTCTCGAATCCTTCATCCATGGAAGCCCTGTCAGGATTAGGGATTTTTTTCGGTCCGTGTCAGAGAAGTTGTTCCTGAATGGACCTTCTAGGTTTGGTTTTGGGACTTCCACGAGTTTAGAGCGCGCATGTGTGAGTTAGAGTTACCAAACTACCCTTCGTTTTAGGGACTGTCGTGGACGTCATTTTTATTCACATGTTAAAATAGAAAATTATAACAAAATATCTACATAAAAAAGGTAAAATACAAAAGGAAGAACGACAACATTAAGAACTATGGTTTAATATAGCAACCTAAGCTGGGAAATTGAGCTCCAAACCACCAACAAAAGACAAGTGAATAAATTTTAAGCTTAATTACTTTTGTTAAAGCCAATAGGACACAATTCTGTTCTCAAAATCATTATTAAATTTTGCTACTAATAACAACAAATATAACATCTAATAAAATTATGATTAAATAAAAGCATTTCTTATCATTTAGATTAAGAACTACAAATATTTAAATTGATGTATTTTATACTTACATTACTTATTAATAAATTGTGTACTGCGAGTTTCTAAAGTCTATACATAAGAATCATTGTGAGTAATTGTTATAAACGGTTCCTAATTTTTGCTAGGAAAACAAATATATGTAAATAACATAATTAATAATTATTCTTTCTACTACAATTTATAATTCTCATTAAATTTATTTTTATTTTAATCACTAAATTAACTGTATGAGTTTGAAAATTTCTCTCACTTCACTTAGATAATTAAATATTTGCATAGTATCATATACATATTTGTGAGCAGATAATTATAAATTTCAATGAGAACAAATACAAATCATCAATGGTATCCATATAGTATTTATATAACTAGCTAGTGTGTTTCTCCTTTGAAATCCTGTCCACCATAGACATTAATGAATACATAAATATACCATCATTTAAGAAAAATGTCACATATGATTGTATGGTTTAATAATACATTACTGTGACCAAACAGCACGTGGTAAAAAATTCACGGACACGAAGACAGATATACATATTGGCACGTGCCTTTCTCGTTGCATGGTTTTATGGAAATTCTATTCATTTCTTCTTCGCATGTCCCTCAAACAAGTCATCTATGCACGTCTCTACATCCTCAGCCTGGAACTTTATGTACTTCTCGTACTGCCTCCCCGTATCGAAGTACTGTGCGAACCTCCCGACGAACGACCGGTACGCCGGGATCACCAGAGACGATATCGATATCCTGAGCTCCGACTGAAGCTGCTCGTCGCTCACCACCCACGTGCTCTGCGTCTTGTGTATCTCGTCGAACAAGTTGTTGAAGGTCTTGAACCTCTCCTTCAG
>JAYMSW010003386.1:0-12283 GCA_036897725.1 Erodium texanum | reverse complement strand
GTGGACGCCATATCGCGGATGGTCAAGCAGGAAGGGGTGACGAGCCTGTGGCGCGGGTCGTCCCTGACTGTGAACCGGGCCATGCTTGTGACGTCGTCGCAACTGGCATCGTACGACCAGTTCAAGGAGATGATATTGGGTAAAGGTCTGATGAAGGATGGGCTAGGGACCCACGTGACGGCTAGCTTCGCAGCTGGGTTCGTGGCGTCGGTGGTGACGAACCCTGTGGACGTGCTAAAGACGAGGATGATGAACATGAAGGTGGAGCCCGGGCAGGCGCCGCCGTACGCTGGGGCGCTGGACTGCGCCGTGAAGACGGTGAAGGCTGAGGGGCCTATGGCCCTATACAAAGGGTTCATACCCACGATCTCGAGGCAAGGGCCGTTCACGGTGGTCTTGTTTGTGACATTGGAACAGGTCAGGAAGCTGCTCAAAGATTTCTGAATGATCCGTTGAAGATTATGATGATGACGAATAATTTAGAGGCATAAGTATTGTGGTCGATTGTTGCTTTACGCTATGTACTATTTGATGATTGGTCAGTGTGAAAAATTATCCTTTGCTTGTACACAGAGAACAAGAAGCAATGTAGCACATTCTGCATTTTCATT
The DNA here is from genome assembly GCA_036897725.1 of Erodium texanum. Classification (NCBI taxonomy): domain Eukaryota; kingdom Viridiplantae; phylum Streptophyta; class Magnoliopsida; order Geraniales; family Geraniaceae; genus Erodium; species Erodium texanum. Next base: position 11,672 of record JAYMSW010003386.1, on the reverse strand, counting down.
TCAATGCTATTTTTCTAGTCAAAAACATGTGAAAACTTTGTGACGATTGTATTGTACAAGACAGAAGCTATACCAATAATGTACAAGTGATTAAATGAGATATTAATTTGGAATAATAATATTGCAGACAACATAATTTAATGTTGAAGGAAAGTCTATGGAGGGACCCCACCCCAATATGCAGGATTAGATTAGGGGGCTCTACAGCTTCTTTTAGATATTTTCCTCGACAGATATAGAGTTGTAGTTGATAAATATAGAGATTGCAAGTAGAGAGGACTTTTTTTTAATACTGAAAACCAATTTCAAGTATGGCAATTACTGTCATAAGATGTAGAGTTACCACAAAGTCCAAGGGGGTGGGAGGAACAAGACACGGAAAGAAACAATCAAAAGTTTAACCAAATAAGATCTTTAGTGTTCAAATCTTAATATGTAAAAAATACACAAGATTATTGAAAGGAGTCTCTGTGTCATGTGTGAATCTAATTCCTTGAGTTGGGTTTTGTGTGAGCAACCTGCAGTGGTAATTGAAAGCAACTTTGTGTGTGTGGTTGAGGATTCTCATAATATTGTATGTTCAATTGGACCCATAACTATAAAGCCTCACCAATACTATAACATTCTAGTTCTCCATAATTCCCTTCTCAACCAGCAATTTGGAATGGAATATCTTCTTTATACCGACATAATTGAATAAGGAAAGCTAAACATGTTATTCCCTCACATTCAAAGTTTCGTGCATCCAATGAAGGCACTTTGTGGACCATTTCCTAGATAAATCTTCCCATGATTTCTTATGAAAGATACCAAAATTCATTACAACATAAATTAAAGAAACTTTTTTTATTCATCCTATCCTTTAAATGAAGACTGTTTTTGTAACACAAAATTTACCAAATGACCCTACGAACAAAAAAATACGAAATTTCTAATTCAGTAACACCACAAACAGCTCACATCAAAGAAGCTCAACTAACGTTGCGCATCAGTACCAAATTCAACTATCTTTGGTGTAAATAGAGCCAATCTAATTCTCTCATTATTATAACCTATAATTAACATCTTTATTTCTACAAAAGGTATCATTATCGAGATAAAATAATAAACTTTCATTCCAATGATTCCGATTCCATTGTTCATGGAACCAAACACAGTTGTATAATCAAAACTAGTCCACAATAGTCAGCCTTCCATGACTCGTGCATTATATTATAATCATCTGGAACCAAACACAGTTGTATAATCAAAACTAGTCCACAGTAGTCAGCCTTCCATGACTCGTGCATTATATTATAATCATCTGCCTTCACCATTATTCAGCTAACCAACTATGTTTTGGAAGCAATCAAAATAATAACACTAAACAATTAATCTGCACCCTGCTCAAGTAAACCAAATGGCTTGGTACGTCTCATTTGGGGACCTACTTTCGGCCAGAAAGTTCATGGAAACATAGATGCTTTGATCCTATTATTTGGTCCCTGTATGTGGATCCATGTCTTCAGGCCAACCATCCAAATATTACAATCACATTAGGTATGATTCGATTATGACCACAAACTTCAGATCAGAACCCATCAATTTATGGCTCAGATCTTTCACAGCAAGTGAGAGCCATAACAGGTTGAGGATTTTTATTACAAGAAACTAGAGTTGTCCACACAATATTTTCAGAACCAGTACAGTACCCATCATTTCTCTAGCACTTCGTTCAGAAAAAAATAATTCATTTAATAATGCACAAGTTTTGGCAGCACAAGAAACTTTTACCAAATGTCATATTTCATGCAGCGCATGTGTACAAAAAAAAAATGAAACCTGCATATTCTCAAAAATAAAATAAAATGAAACTTGCATTGGTTTCTAAATACCTAAGGCCAAGGGTGGTCATATTTGGCCACTGGACACATTCTGTGAAACACTAGTCAGTCTCAAGCTCACCTCGTGGTCTTTTACAGTATTGACAATATTAAAAAAAAAAACACATCATATGTTGCATGCTCTACATAGAAAAGTAAAATATGCATGTGGAGACATCTGGAACCATCCAATGATCTCAACTCAGCTTCTGGAAATAAATAAAAACTAACTACAATTGGCTAATACGTCCACACACAAGTATGATGAAGCTGGCTGTGCAGTTCGGGCTCACATGGTTTTCTGAACATGGGATGCATTTTCTTGAATTCTTCAGGGCACATGCAATGCATTGTGATATTATAAAAAATGCTATTGAATTTTATACCATATATTTGAGACAATATGCAAATATTTAAGTAACACTGTTGACTATTAAATTCCTAACTTCTACCTTTCTGGTGATGTGAAGAGAGATGATAACTACCATGGAGGCCATGGCAGGTAAACCTTTACAAAATTGAGAACAGCAAAATTGTATACCTACATCAACGTGTCCAGTCTCCTCCTGAATGGCGCCTCTTTGGATTTGTATGTACAAAGCAATGGGCTCTAATGGTAGTAGGTATCTCTGTAATCAGCAGCATCCTTGCACAGCATGGACCGTAATTCCATGATAGATCTTGGTGGCTCCAGGTCTTTCTCTTGCAGAGCATTCCCAAGCAATTGCTGCATTTCTGATGCAAATGTGTCATCCACAATCTGAAAATTGATAAATATAAATGGTGAGCTCAAAGCATATTAGGAGTGATATAAAATGATAAAAAGAAGCAGCTTACAGAAATGGCAATACGCAAGCCTTTATACAACGACCTGTTCTCTTTCCTATTTTCCAAAAAATGTAGGACATCCTGTAAAAAAAAGGAAAAAAAAAAGATACGTCCATTAAGATTTCTTAAACCCAGTACAAGATCATGCAGCTTCGGAAGTAATTTTACCTGTCCCATCCTGTCCCAGAAACCCTGGCAAATTGTTATAAAAACACGAGACTCAAAGATGGTATGTAGTTCATCAATCGATTTAATCACCAAATCCTTCAAAGGTTGCATTCTATTTCGTACATCTGACTCTACTACTGTTTCCTTCGAATCTTGGATTATCTTCTTCAGCTTTGTTGTATTTTGGAGCCTTGTCTGCATGAATAAACAAGAAAGGTGAAACCCAGAACAATCAGTGTGTAAAAGAGCTCAATAAGCACCCAATGGTAGGATCTTTCCAATAGATACTCACATTCTCTGCAAGTTTCTCTGCAACTGCTTGCATATAATTTCTGAGTTTAGCCCTCAGCATAACTGTTATTTCACTGAGACGTTCTCCGGGGACTGTATTTCCACCACTGGGGATACAAGATGACCATGACTTCAACTGGTTAGAGATCTTGGGCCGCAAGATATCTAACATCCTTCTCATGGAATTTAGAAGAATTCCTAGCTGAAATAAAATGTGTAAGTATTTTTTTTGCATTTATGAAAAAATAAGTATAGAACTGTATAAAGTAATGTGGAAAAAGAAAGGGTATGGACCTCATCTGGGACAACATAGGCAGTTACTGTTCCCTTAGTGAACTTCTGTACATATTTAAGGCCAACTGACACAGGGTTCATGCTTTCTTTCAGCGGAGATAAAATATCCGAATATTGTTTATCCAGAGCCTCAACAAGTGCCTTCTCCACATCTGCAATGGCCTTTTGAAGAACCAAAGAATCAAAAGATATTCAATGTCATTGCATATCTAACTGATAAGTGATAATTACTATCTACAGATGAAGAAAAATCCTCGACATACATTTTCCAACACAAGGGTGTATTCTGGCCAGCGATTAATAATGATTTCATATTCCTTCAGTGTCTCCTTCAGCTGATCATACATTTCATCAACAAAAGGAGTAGTAGAGTGCTGTGTTCTAACACCAGACCACTTCACCTGAGAATATGATGAAGATCAAGATATGTAATCAATCAATTATATGTTAAAATTCTATTGTAGTTGGAAAGATGAACAACAATACGCAAGACTATTACCTTATCTGATTTGCAAGACTCAAGTAAAGCAAGACGCTTATCTTGAATCCAGCGCATTATATACAAGTGAAACAACTCTTTTGCATCCACTCCACCTTTGACATAGCTGAGAAAGATAATCAAATGTGTGGTCATCAGAATGAGCAATAAGAAACAAAGGCATTACTGGTGTTGTGTAATAATAGCAACACATTACTTGATGTTCCAGCTTGCAAGATCTCTCTGAAAATCGGCTGTGGCAATAACAAGTTCTGTAACAGGAGGTGATGGACCAGCAGGAGGACATGCAACAAGAAATGAAGAAATTCTATTGCACAGATCCACACTATATATCGATGAAGAAAGATTTGGCAGTTCAATAAAACTGCAAAAAAAATCCACATAAAATTCGAATGAATTCCAAGGTTATCCAAAACAAGTCAATATGAAGATTTACAGCTCAGTTATACACACATATATGTCGACAAGCACCCATATAACAACAGGCAAATGAAAATGACACAACATTGTTGCTATTATCATTCTAGTCGATGATAAATATAAAAAAATGGGTGATTAACATATGCAAGGGGTTTATCATTGAAGAACACTGCCAATACTCACATGATCTTTTTTCCCTTGAACATATGTCTATTTAAAAGTCCCACGTAGTACTGAAGATAGAGGCAGAAAACATCTGGCTTTTTTTAATAAAAAAGATTGGCCAATAAACAGAAAAAAGAACAGTTGCGAATATTTAAATCAGTAGCCAGTAGGGTATGGGATTTATATCATAAAGCAACCAAGTGGTAAAAGAAGTAAATTGGCCATGTGTGTCATATGGCAACCAAGAGGTTCAAGTTCCTAGAGATATGATCTACCATAAGTGGCCTACAGTAGTGAGTAACAAAATAATAAATCGAGAAATGTGACTTCAAAATGAGTTTACAGTGCATTCTGAGTGAAGATGTATGGCGTAAATAACCAAATAAAGGAAGAACTAAAACCTGGGGAGGACATGCTGACTTTCAATTTCTTTGTCGGTGAGGATTTCATTCCTAATACTCAAAATTAGAGATTTCATCTTTTGGTATGTAGTGGGAAGTGTAATGGGATCCATCACTGTGCCCTCATTACTGCCTGAAACAAATTCATCTGTTTCTGCCAGATGCCTTTTTGATCTCTTCTTTGTAGCAACCTGCAGAAGATTGGCAGTTCATAAGAAACAACCATTAGCAGAATCAGAAGGAAGCAAAAGAAGGTCATATTGCAGTACCTGAAAATATCTACAAAACTTCAGCTGAGTCTCAGAATTCAAGACATCATGCAGAAGAGCGTACAGCTTTACAGCTGGTATGAGAGCAGGAGCTGCTAACCCAATTGCAGGCTCAAAAACATCTACCATCCCTGATGGTGATGATTCATCCAGAGACTTGTAGTTCTCAAATGTCAAAGCAAGAATCTGCTGAATTTGATCCTCAATCTCCCCACGAATGCGATTCTGGTCAACACCATAATTACCACACATTAATATATTAACCGTGACTAATAAACTTGGAGAATTACGAGATAGACTTGGATGACGTATTTTTCACTCACGAGCACAGGAAGATCAAACTTGGAATTAAAATACGACTTTGTTATCAAGATAAGCATGATAACAAGTATAGAAGAACACAAATTTTCAGATAAGTAATGTCAATCATATTGAATTCCAACCTCTTGATGACTTAGCACATTCTTGCCATTGCCTTTCATCACTACAGGTGATAGCAAATCATGAACTAAAGAAAGACAGTCACTGGTTGGTGTAGCCACATCCATGACATAGGTAAGATATCTGCAAGAGACGTTGAAGATTAAAAATGCATCAGGAGTAAATTGCCCAACAGTGTATTTAAATCGAAGTAATAGATTCACATACGTTACAAAATCCCAATACCTTAATTTGGCATATGCATCAGAAATACTGTAATAAGAGGCAAACTCGGTGACAAGCCACTTCCATTGGCCATGTAGCAACAAGTTTCTCTGCTGAAAATGCTCAACTTTCATTGCAACTTCTAACACAAGATCGTATGCCACAGTTTCAGCAACTGTGCCGCACTGGAAACATAAAGAAGTCAGTAAACGTCTTTAACCAGCAAAGGGAAACGTTAAGGCATCTCTGAAACCACTATAATCTGTTACTAATCAATTAATACATTACTGCCAAACAATGTTTTTATAATCCCAACATTATTTTCCTATATACATAAAAAAAATTCTATCTGTTTGTATAATTGAAAGATAAATGCACAACAGACTGACAGATTTAAAATAATAGCCAAAAATAAATTTGTAAAGCAAAAGAAAAATACAAATCAGCATAAGTACATTCTGTATATCATGCCTAGATTAGATTGTATTTTCCTTTCTCCTTTGGTATATACCACCTAATGGTGATGAGTGCAATGCCTAGAAAAGGTTAAACTAGATTATCCCATTTTACTGCTGCTTCAGTGTGAATTATATCCACCAAAATATTGTCAAGAGCAAACTCACATTAATTAACTTCAGGAATTATAAGAAAACCCCATGCAGGTACCTTGAGATGATTATTCTCATCCGCAATAGTTGAATAATTTATGAACAGTTGTATCCTGCCAACAAGTTCATGCTCAGGTTCGCGATATATAGACCACCACCGGAGTTTTTCACCCTGCAACCAATCAATTGTCAGCCACAGCATCAAAGAAACTGCACCCAATAACTGCCTACAGACATCTAAAGGACTTACCGGATTTTCAGCGATGACAGCCACTTGAACCAAGACACGCCCATGATATCGTCCTCTAGAATCTTGAACTTCAATAATCAAATCATCACCAAGACTATCTGGAAGACTGTATTTCAAAATACCAGAAGGTGAGTACACAGTTTACAAAGCAAGAATAAAAGTGACAGAAAACATAAGGAGACATACAATAAATGTGTTTCACTAGATCCTGCTTGCATTCTAACTGCATCCTCTTCTGGACAACTTTTCAACCTCAACTGGCAATTATATGTATCTGATAAAAACAAATCATCATCACAAATTGGATAATGCATGAAGTAAGTTCTATTAACCATAAAAAAAATACAGCATTAGATAAGAATTGAAAACGGAAATCTATACAACATAGAATATGTGCTATAATGCACCTAGCGTTACTGTAAACCAAGTACTGAGACTTATTAGACAAGAAGTTTAGATATGGGGTCTGCACAAGGTGATAATGGAGTATTTGTCTGTACATTTTTGTTCATTGTCACTTTCCTTTCACCAATCTGAAAAGGAGAAGCATCTGGCATATGTACAGAAGCATCTGATTGTAGATGCTTCCACTCATCCAGAACACACTTATCCCCATTAGTGAATCCAACAGAAATAGCGGGTAAATGATCACTTCAAAACCAGAACATAAGTGACTTCCACTATTACTTTTGCATATTTCTATCAGCATGCAATATCTTTTTGTCAAGCATATGGAATAAGATTCTAATTGAATAACTCATGACTGCAAAAGATTAGGATAACTCTTTTTTCATGGACTGACAATCACAGAGTTCTCGTATTTACTTTATTCTTGAAGTGACCCACACCCACTGAAGTACAATAAACAGGTATAGAACATACAGTAGCAGCACATATAATGATACTGTATTCTACCTTGTATAATGACTTTGCATACCTTGTACTACTTCATAAGATGATGCATTGCTGCGCAAAGTGGAAACCCCAGTCTTCACAATCCCAGAGACCTGCTTTACGTACTCAGTGCTAGCTTGCAGATAAGCCAGGCTGCGAACTGATAGTGAACCATTTGCTGGAATATGAGGAGCAACACGCACTCTCCGCACAGCTTCCCATCCAGTGGACAATGTTGACTTTAAGTTGGACGAATGTAGCCGAAGAGTCTCCATTTTGACTTTTGGTGGTTTTAGAGATGTAATACTACAGCCAGTAGGCTGTTCTAAGCCAATTTTCACTTTGCGGACTGTGCAATGATTATATTTTTCAGACAGGTGGCATAGATGCATTGACTTGGAAAATGGACATAAATAATTAGGTACAAGAAAATGCCTTAATAAGATGAACATATAGTACCTTGCACCTTCATTCTGCCAAAAGTTTTCTTAGGCTTCACACTAATTCCTTCACTAACTGGCTCTGGAGATTTTCTTGTCAACAGTTCTTCCTCTGGTTGTAATAGTACTTTGTCCAAACTATAATTTTAAGGGGGAATAAAATATTAGAAAACAAATAACTCTCCAAAGCTTCTCTTATCTTCTTCTTTGTCACCTTCCATAACTGAAAACAAAAAGGACCTGTGTACTCACCCAAATGCACTTCGCAGCATGGCACATTCATTGTTCAAAAAGGAAGGAGCTTCCGTACAACCCTTGGCCCATGAATGAAGACAGAGTCGGACACATGCATCATAAGATATCACCGCACACCATGGACCCAAGCCACTACATCAATTTAAATAACCAGCAAGAATAGTTTATTAGAGCAAGTATGAATTGATTAATTAAACTAATTGCAACTGATAGGTTTCGTTACCATAATCCATAACTAATTAAATTTTACTTATTTAAGAAACTCTACTCAATTGAAGTAACCAACCAACCTTGCATGATATGTGGGTAGGCGAGCACCCAGAGCTGCATTAACTTCTACACCAGTTGCCGTCCTGTTAAGAAAATCATCTGTCAATTTTTATCCAGAATATTTTAAATGGACAAAAATAAGAAGCAAAATACACAGACCTGTCAGATGGGACAGGAGTTCCATTGTACATGGCATCATACGAACTGGTTCCAAAGTGCCTGCTTCTTGTATTTGGCTTATTTGTTGCTGCATGCCCATTTGAATTGGCAAAGGAAGGTGTACCCTTCACTCCAAAAACTGTACTTTGCTTGACTTGTTCAATTTCAGCACTAGAACCATTGTATGGAGGAGCACTTGGACTGTCATATCCATAAGGCTTCGTGTTCTGCAATCCTCTACCATGGAAGAAGTCCTGCAAGTAATGTATCTATCTAAGATAAGCATATAGAGTGTACTAAAGTTTTAACTCAATCAGGCACCATTTTGAACCTATCATATAGTTTCTAACCATATACTTGCTTCGTGAACAACCTATGTACAGTTCCTGCCAGCTTAGCAAATTTCTACATATGGAAAAGAATTCATGAAAGAAGGAGCACCACAGTTTATTACTTAATTTAGTACTTTGTAGCGACACCTTATGCAATAATGAATTCATGTTATTACAAGCCTCTTATTATTATTTTATCACGGAGTTTGAAGAGAACATTCTATGATTCAGCCATAGCACATAATGTGTGTATTTGCATGTAATAGATACATACATTGTATACAAGTATGGTTTGCATCATTAGCATACAAGTCTTATCTAAGTACAAACTATAGTAGTATTTGAAGGAAAATCAAAACAATAACAGGTTTACCAAAGAAGCATATGTGGAGCTCAAATCAATGCCACTTAAGTGGAAGTTAGAAAGAATAACCTGTTTTGCTGTCGATTCCACATTAGCCCACGAAGTGACACCAGAAGAAAAGCTATCCGAAGTGTAAGCTCCTTTGTTAAGTTTGCCACTTCTTGATTGTGACACTGAAACCTCAGAACTAGTTGCTGAGTCTGATGACTCATATTCAGTGAAACCAGACCTCCCAGTAGGGTACCCCGCACCATTTCCTTCTCTCCTCCTAGTTGACTTCTTAAACGAACTAGAATCCGAATGAATTTGACCATTGCCGTAATTCACATTCTTCTGCATTGGCGCGGCCGTTCTGGTGCCAGCACCTCTTGGGACTCTGTCATCTTGGGGAGACAATCTCCCACCATAAATCTCATCTTCTGAGTCAGAAGACGTCTCCATGTCTGATCCGGACCTATAAGCATTGCCATTGCCATTACCAGTCTTAGTTCTGTTGCTGCTGCCTCTTCTCGTACCCATTGGGTCAGATTGTGGCTTTCTACTAGTATCCGATACTGGAACATCCCTTTTCTGGAAAGCAACACCCTACAATTTCCATGGAATTGAGTAAAACCCAACAATCAAAACCCTAGCGGGTCTCTTATATCTCATAGATAAACAACAATTACTCACCTCTCGAGCCCATCTAAGGGCTCTGCTGTCAATGCCTTCCCTGAACATCCTCCAGCCAGTTCCGCTTCACCTGAACTACAATTTAGATAGCATGAAAAACAAACCCTTCTACTGCGAAACTAGAAATTGACAAACAAAGGAAACATAACCCGAAATAGAAAAATATGGGTCTCAATCTTAAGATTCCAACGTCACTTTAATCTTTCCCTAAAAACTTTCCCGGAAAACAAACAGCGGTTCCGGAAAAAAAAAAAAAGTTATATCCCAAACCCAGTAGAAAAAGAATCTGGCAAGAACCATTTTGATCCAGAACCACGAAATCACAAAAAAAATGTACCCAAAATCCACAAAACGTTTCACTAAAATCGCTTACCAAATCACAGGTACATAAACTTCAAATGTGCTTCAATGGCCACAATGCCAATAACATACAAAGAGAGAAGAGAGAGTAGAAGTCTTCTTCTCAGAGTGGACGGATCAGTAAGTTTTGTTGACTCTCTCTCCTAAGCCGACCCTCGGCCTCTGTGTTCCTCTTTTTCTTTTTCCTTATTTTCTGTTCTTCAACACTCATTCAACATTCCCTCTGCTTTATGATATTTTAAAATTATTATTATTTTCAGTTGTGGTAATTTTTCGTTTCAAGAAAATGCAGATATGGAAAATAAGCAAATGGGTTTATGTTAATAACATTAATTAGACATCGAAATTAATTGTTGCCCATAATTAAAGTCAATATTTTACCATATGGGGTTAGGGAAACGTACGCAAGATCGTAACAGGAAATCTAGGAAACTAACGGCGACGAGAGTGATCAACGTGAACTGTGACATGGCATTGGCGGGGGGTGTAAGTGTAACAGTAAACGCGCTCTTTCGTAACGTCGAAAGTACAACGTTTGGACCGTGAGTTATGGTGTGAGTGAGACCCCACCGACATCGATCTGGTGATGTGCTGTATCCACACTTTCACACTACCAGTGAGTATGTACTTTTGTGTTTTTTGGAATATTTAATGTAACATCTTTTGCTTAGGGTCTAAGAAAGTTGGGAGACCAACATAAATATATATGTTCTGTTGGGATGGTGAGAATCAAAAGAAACAACAGATCATGATATTATGAAATCAGAGATTTTCGGAACCATTGGTGTTTTAAATGCAAGATCTTTAAATATGTGGGAAAATATTCAATAAAATTTGTTTACTAAATAAAAAATTATATTATAAATCATCAGTCAAGTTTATAGTACAAAAATCAGTAAATATATCAGTTACTTTTAAATATAAATTTATTAGTTCTTGAATAATTTTACTCATCCAATCGTGGACCGAAATCATTGTGTTTCCTACCTATAAATGAAGTCCACAAATGTTTTTTTTTAAATCCTGATTTATTTGGGCAGGAAACTTATGGGTACATGTATTTATTATCTACCTATGATGTGTGTCATGTGCAGATATGGACAGGAGCACATGCTGCGCTACACCATAGAGTCCAAAATTGGACGGTTTGCTGATATTAGGATCTAAAATATTACTACTGAGACAACAAATATTCTAAAAATGATCAACAACGATGGTTCTAAATC
>JAYMSW010003385.1:0-12283 GCA_036897725.1 Erodium texanum | reverse complement strand
ATTCAAATTGGGGAACCTAAATAACAAGTTGTAAAAAATCATTAAGTGTAAGCCAGATGGATAGGACCTTCGAAGATTCGACTATATACATTTTTCATCAAATAGATGATTATATGTACAATAAAGAAACAAGTATAATATAGAAAAAATATTAATGAAAATAACTACATTTAATATATAATGGAAAAATAGCAAAACGTTAGGAGTAAATAATGGAAAAATATTAAGAACCCACGATCGATGAGAGGGCACCTACTCAACTAACCGTTTCAGAAAATGATGATTTTTCAAGTTAGATACTTTTTTTTTGGATTAGAACTCCAATTTAATCTTATAAACTCGTTTGATTCCGAGTCAAACAATTTTTTAATTTTAGCCAAGCAAACTCTAATATAAAGTAACAATTTGTTGGAAACCAAAATAAATTTGTAGTGTAATTGAAAACCAATCATATCCATTAGAATAGCAACCGCTGACTCGGAAAGTTTTTGAATGTTGGGAAGTCCCAATCTTATAGATTGGGAACATCTTGGTCTTTAAAACTAATTCAAGCGTAATCATTTTCAAATTTCATATTTAATTTTCCATTTTATATAAGTTTGTACTTGAGTGTTCCTCACGTTTCCAAGAAAATTTTAAAATGCACTTACAGGGTCATTGCCGTACATGATACTGAAGCATTTTAGAGCACTTGAACTAGTCAAATGCATGTGCAAGTTATCGGAGACGTTGGATCGAACCATACATACTAAGATTTTTTCAAAGGCTATCCATGCGGGTATTAAATATGGGAATAGGGACTTGGTAAGAGAAATCATCATGTCATTTCCTGATGCGATTTGGTTTCAAGACGAAGGTAACCTTAATACGCTGCAAGCCGCGGTTGTGCATCGCCAAGCCAGCATTTTCAACCTCTTGTGCCAAATGGGCAATAGTAACATTCGAAGCTTAGCGATACAGTCCCCTGAGGGAAGGGGAAGCAACATATTACATTTGGCTGCAAAACTGCCTTCTTACAACGCTCTCAACATTGTTTCCGGAGCTGCTCTCCAAATGCAACGTGAGTTACATTGGTATAAGGTAACAACAAAACATGTCTCAATTCTCTTTACAAGTTTATACTTCAACATATATATATATATATTAAATAAATCGTTAGTCTATAATCAATAATATGAACATAATAAAAGTTAAAATTAAATTGAATAAAAATTACAACGTGTAGTTTATCTGATTTTTTGCAACCGTTGTAGCAGTAACTTCGGAAGAACATATTTGAAGTTGTAGACCTCCGATCGATTTGCATTTTGTTGCGTTGGAAACCTCTGTTGCTCCTCTACAACTTTGTAGTTTTCACCGATACCCAATTCTGAATGGAAACACACCGTTAGAGAAAACATTTCGGTGAACAGTTTTGGAAATCTGCTAGACATCTTCTGTGATCTTTGATTCAAATGGTTTTCGTCGAGACATGATAAACCACTTTCCTTATACGATTATTGTCTCGTATGGGACATTGTCTCCCAAGATACAACGACGAACGAAATCTAATTCTAACCAAGCTAAAGAATCACCACACAAGAAATGAAGACGGAATGATTTTGACTCGAGAATGAAAAAAAAATGTTTTCTTCATTAAGCCAAGAGAGAGCAATTAAAATGCTTCTCATATTCTCTTATGCCTATCAAAACTCAACGCTCCTTTTTAAGATCACAAATTGAGGGAGTTACTCAAATGAGTTTGAAACGTATTAATTCTATTAACTAGAATTAATGTGTTTAAGACCATTAACACCTTCATTCATGTTGTTCAAGAGAATGGACCAAATGTCTTCAATAACTCATAAATTCTATTAATTTAAAATGGATGTGTTGTTAAAGTCATTAATAAAATTGCTACAAAATTCAATTTTATTTCAAATTCATATGAAACTTGTCAAATAGTTCCCCACATGAATAAAACTAACCACGGAGTGGGACTGATCTAGTGGTGACTTCTCAACATCGATATATGCCAGATAGGTAGGCAACCCCCTTAAACCTTCCCTTGGGAAACTATATTTATTTTACTGATTAACTAGTATATGTGATGTCCTTGAATTATTATGTCACTAGTGTAAATGATGATGCACCCCACACAGATACCAACACCCGATATTTGGCTCTCATGGGTGTGCCCTTTATGGTCAACGACACCTTTTAGTTCTACAAGAGTTTAAGAAAAATAATCCACGATAGTCTCCCTTGAAGCTACCCCACTCCACTCTCACATAGGTGACTTCTTTTACTTAATACTCTTGATGCACAAAGAAACATTAAAAACATAGCTTAACTTTATGTCATTTTAATGTCACTGTTGAACATCATATGAATGGACACGGGTGACCCCCATAGTGACCTCACTAGGTTTATATAATTAGGTTGTCATTTTGAACCTAGATCCTAGGATCTCTAGTCAACTAGGTTGGGTTTCCTTCACATAACGCCTTAAATATTCATGAGCTTAAGTCTCATTCCTCTCGATGCTTTTTCAAATTGATCTCAATTTAACCCTCTGGTTAGCAGATCCGTAGCATTATCCTTTGATCTCTCAAAATCAACAGAGATAACTCTTGTCGAGATAAGTTGGTTAATGGTATTATTGTGCCGATGCATATATCGACTTTTTACCATTATACGTCACGCTTTGTTCCCTATTAATTGTTTATTAATGCGCACATATTTCAGGCACATGCATTGTCTATTCAGGAACATCCTCCAAGATGTTTCATAGCCATTCAACTATTTTGCCGGTTTTATACAATTCTAAACTCCAATTACATGTTCAACCTCGTTATTATCGTTTTCCTAGAGGATATCCATGACCCGACCCCTCTTGCTATCGTGGAGATGTATCTGCTCGTGCCTTTGGAATCCTAAACATCAGACGTCCAATTGGCTCTAGAGTACCCTTTAAGTGCAGCAAGTTCTCTCGTGTAGTGCATTCCATGGTCTCGAGTATACCACAAATACCTAAGTACTCTCACAATAGCATCTAGAGGTCCTACTCTATATTGCGCGTGAATCTACTCAATCTACTCATCATGACTAAAATATCAGGTCTAGTACAATTCATGAGATACATGATATTTCCTATAATATGTGTGTATGCCACTTGGTTTACGCTTACATATATATTCTTAGACAAATGTTGGTTTACGTCCATTGGTGTTCTGGCTTGACCAATGTCACCCTCACTGAACTTTCCTAATAGTTTGTCTACGAAATGTGTTTGAGTCAAGATAATTTCATTAGGTGACTATTTTATTTTGGGTACTCAAAATCATATCAATGAGTCTCATATCATTCATATCAAACAAAGTTTAACATGTTCTTGGTCCTTTTCACCATGTTATCATTACTCCTCGGAAGAAGTATATCATAAATTTATAAGCTTATGATAATATATCCTCTCCTTTGTAATCTTAACGTAGATAAACTTGTGACACTCGTTTATCGTATAACCATTTGCTAACATGTCATCTAAAAAATTCTTGTTTCATTAATTACTTAGGTGCTTGATTTAGTCCATATAGAGACTTTACCAGTTTACAGGCTATCCATTCTTGGCCTAGGGATATATATATCCTTTAGGTTGTTCCATATAGATCTCTTCTTCTAGATCTCCATTTGGGAAGTTTTTTTCACTTCATTTCATGTACTTTGAGATTCTGTAGGACGACAATCAAAAACATTATCTTGATGTAAGTTATTCTCCACACGGGAAAATAAGTGTCAAAATAATCAAGACCTTCATTTTACCTATAACCTTTTACAACCAATCTGACCTTGTACTTGTAAATTGTTCCATCTACTTTCTGTTTTCGCTTGAAGACCCATTTAGAACTTAGTAGTTTCATTCCTGGAGGGAGGTCCACTAGATCCCATGTATGATTATGCAAAATGGAATCAATCTCATTTCGTATGACCTCTTTTCGGGAAGAACTTACAATTTGGCTATAAGTTTGGGGTTCTATCTCGACCATGTATGTTAAGAAGTTTGGGCAAAAAGAATTTTCAACCCTTCTCCTTTTACTTCTTCGAAGTTATCCTTCTACTTCATCCTTGACCTCTACTCGTGTTGTGAATCCGGTAGGACTTCATCAACATTGTGTCCTGAACCACCTTCATTTTGTTTGTATGGAAATACATGCTCGACAGATAAGGCATCTTTTGATTCCATTACCGTGTTCTTGTGTATTTTTAGATTCCTTGAATCATATATCAAGAATCGTTATGAGTTGCTATGTTCGACATATTCAATGAAAATGTAGTCTACTATCTTTGGACCAATTTTTATTTTCTTTGACAACGGGATCGACACCTTCCCAAGACACATTTATAGTTTCAAGGAATTATAGGAATTTTTACTTATTTTTCATTATTCATGTGACATCTTATCTAATTTTTCACGGGGTATCTCATTTAAAAGGTGATTAGTTGACAACACAAATTCCACTTTTATGTTTATAATTTATTTGGAATTTAGGATGTGTTCCAAATTTGTTAATCTATGCGGCACTATGTAGTTAACATGCCCAATTTTTTTTGGTAATTGGAAAAATGACCTTGTTTTTGAAGATTCTTTGTCGAGTAGCCTTTAGTTTTTTATTATAACATGCGGAAGTTACAGTTTTACCCTTAATGAAAACCCGATCGGGGCATCGGTTTACCCGATCGAATGACTTGATGAGGATTTCATTAAGGGAAAAATCAGAATATCATTAGAATGAAGGCTATTTTGCAAAGATTTCAAACTTGAAGGCCATTTCACCAACACTTCAAAATTTTAAAGCGATTTTGCAAATGACCTTTTTTTTCCAATGTTATATATTTAATGAATCAATAAAATAACTATAAGAGGTGTCTCTCTTATTATCATTCAATCCTTTGGACTCACATGAAATTCTTTTTTTTTCTTTAACACGTTGGAAACAGTCATTTCTCCACATATATCTCATTCTTAGTGAAAACTAATTTCTCAACCTTATACACCGTATTTAAGCTTTGTGAACTTCAGAGATTGTCAAGTATAAGGTTCTTGGGTTCGAGCCAACTAAGTTAACATCTGAAACCATTACATACAATTTGATATCAAACTCATTTTAATCAAAGCCAGATACATACTAAAGATTCTTCACAAATTTTGTAGGCTCATATCTTGAAATTGAGCAATTACATAATTTGACTACATTTCAAATAACTTCATCATCTTTCGGCAAGAAACATCAAATCATTTTAATTACCAAATTGACTAGTTGAATGTATTCCAAATTTTTAAAATTGATTCATCGTATTTCAATTATTCAAATTGAAAATTTTCAATTTGCCCATTCTTATTCTTCAAGAAGAACAAAATCAAATTGATCTAAAATCTTAAATAGATTTCCATAGTCTAAAATTAATCGTTCTAACGTGTTTCATCAACCATAAATCAATAAATTCGATTTAATAATCCTTTCTTGCATTATGGAAACAAAACCAATCGACCAAGTTCAATCGTCCTTACGTGTTCCATCTTAACAAGAAGTTAGAAACTATAATTATTGCATTTCTCCTTTTGTCTTCTCGGACAAAATTATTTCAACTCAACAATTGAAACTGCTCAATTTTTCCTTTCATCTTCTCGTAAAGTACGAAATCAAATTTGAACTCAATAAATTCTTGTGATAAAAAAAATATTATCCTTTTTTTAAAAAATAAAATTTACTCATTCTCACGCGTTTCACGAAGAAACAAAATTGATTAACCGGTTTCAACAACAATAAAGTTGTAAACAAGTTTTCCCATAAGTTCTTAATAATGCGAAGTATTTGCATAACATATTTGGCAAAATAATTCAACTAGATTTACATCGCTTAAAAACAAATAGCACACATATAAAAATTGAGAACATGAAAAAAGAAAATACAAGCATGGTGCATAGCACAATTGGTCTTGCTTGTTCTAAATTAATACCCATCTCTAGGTTCAAATCTGCCATGCTGCAAAAAAAAATTTTCAAAACCGTTTAAAGATTTCTTTTTTAAAAATTTAAAAAATTCCGTTTTTAATGATTAAAAAATCAAAATGTTCGAATTTTAATCCCCAACATATCATATTATAAAATCATCAAAACATCGAGGAAAACAATAACTCAGAAATTTGATTTTAAAACACAGCTCGATTTAATCGTTCTAACATGTTTCACAATGAAACAGAACCGTTTAATCAAAACACCAACAATTTCAAGGATTTTATTTCTGAATTGAAAACAATCCAAATCAAACAATAAACTTGATTTCTTCTTTCAAAATCAAATCTCGATTGAAAGAAATCGTCATTCTTTTCTTTTCCCCTGAAACTCGATTAAATTGCTCTAGCATGTTTCAATAGAAATAGAATTGATTAATCGGTTTCCCCACAATCTAAAAGGATATTTCAGAAAAATAACGGATATTCATTTAGGCATGTATGCAAAACCGGATTGATTTAGACAATATATCTTGCTAACTAGTAAATCAAGTCTTTTGTAAAATGATTATGACTCAAGTCCAAACAAAACTGATTAGTAAATCAATTCCGGAAAATTAGATTCTTAAACCAATTTTCGTTCAACTAACCATATGAACATATTTAATCCATTGTACAAGATAATAGTCTTAAGAATGTTAGAAAAAAATGTTAGTCCATAAACTATAATACGAACATAATACAAACGGAAGTTAAATAGACTAAAAACTAAAACTTATAGTTCATTTGTTTTGCGGCAACCGCTGCAGTACTAACTTTGGGAGACCATATTTGGAGTTTTAGACCTCTGATCGATGTGACTTTTGTTGCTTTAGAAACCTATGTCTCTCTTGCACATTTATTTTAGTTTTAACCGATATGTAGTTCTGATTAAAAACACGTCGTTAGACACAACATTTCGGTGGATAGTTCTAGAAATCTGGTTGACATCTTCTATGATCTTTGATTCAAATGGTTTTCATGGAAGCATGGTAAACCACTTTCCTTAAGACGATTATTTCTCGGTATGGGCAGTCGTCTCTCAGAATACAACGATAACGAAATCGAACTCTAATCGAGCTATAGAATTAGCACAAAAGAAATGAAGACGTAATGATTTTGACTCGGAAATGGAAACAATATTTTTCTTCGTTAAGAAAAGAGAGCAATTTTCTCATCTTCTTTTATTCTTATCAAAACTCAATGCTCATTTAAAGATCACAAATTGAGCGAGTTACACAAATGGTTTTGAAACTCATTAATTCTATCAATTAGAATTAATGTGTTTAAGACCATTAAGATCTCCATTCATGTTGTTCAAGAGAGTAGATCAAATGTCTTCAAGAACTCATCAATTTTTATTAATTAAAATTGGTATGTTGTTAAATTCATTAATGCAATTGTTGTAAAATTCAGTTTTATTCAAATTCATATGAAACTTGTCCAACAATATATGTATGTCTAAATAAGAAATGAAACACATTTATCCTGACCCTTATTTTGAGAAAGAGTGTTAACCCTATATTCAATAATGAAGGGAAAATTGAATATTTATATTTGGACATAATCTCTCTTACTTTTATCCTAAAAGTGATTATTATTTATAAATTATATATTTATCTAATTGTTTTATCAAAAATACTGTTTACCTTTACGAAATATAACTATCCTAACATGTAAAGTTACCCATATGTATATTAAGTCCTAACTCTTGATACCTTTGAATGGTCATTTTCTCTTCTCTTGATCCTTCCTCCCTAACTTTCAACACTTAGACGAATCCCCTCTCGTCGTTGTCTCCAAAATCGCCGACAATAGACTTGCATCCGTCTTCAGTGAACTAAACCGAGCTCACAATATGGTTCTCCTGTATTTTCATACAATTTTTTGTTTGATTTTTTATTTGTTTTACACATGCTGCTTTGTTTAAACGGAGGAGAAGTATGTTTTGATGAAAAATATTAACAGTAAGAAAAACATTTTTTTCTGATGCTTTCCAACACATACTGACACGTTAGAGTGCTTTCCGACACTTTTCTATGTGTTTTAGTGTTTTGAAGATGTTTATTTTGTGTTTCACCACTTAGTGCAATATGACACTTTCTGACGACATATGTTGCATTCTTTTGTAGAGTATCAATTGGAACATTGAAAAATGTAAGGAGAGTTTTTGAGTGGAACTCTTCATTTTATTTTGTGTTTCAGCACTTAGTCAATTTGATGCTTTGCGATGACATTTGCCTCAGTTGAAGCAATGACAAATTCAAGAAAACTTTTTGAGTGAGACCTTTCATCTTAAAAATAAGCATAACAAGAATGAGTTCCTTCATTTACTACAAACAAACACATCAAATACTCCATCTTATAGCTTTCGATGCTTTCTGATGACATATGTTTTTCCCCAATAAATGTGGAGTAATCATGACGAATTGAGTGAAACCCTCGATCTTATACTTGAACATGGAAAGAAAGTCTTTGAGTAGGATCATTCATTTATTAAAAATACTCAAATGTATCAATTCATCAATATGATTAAGATGCTTGGTTGCGTTTACTAAGTTTTTTGTTCTCTACTCCTCCCCCAGCCCCTCTTGATATTTTGCCTCGTTATTATCCTCCTCCTCCCGTGTCTTGTGAGTGCATGTTCAGAAATTACTATTGGGGTTGATCCACCACAACTTTTGGTTGGAGGAGGGCGCACAAATTGCGCAGCTCTTTTGGGGTTAGCGGATCCACCCTAGTGGTCTTTTGTGACACTATTCACTAGTCCGGTCTGGGGTGCTTAGCCTGGTCTTCACCACTCGAGGGCTGAGTTGCTTTCCACCTGTATTGCATTCCACTTGTATTGCTTTCCTTTTCATTTTTGTATTTCTAAACCTCTATTTTGGTGGTTTTTGGTTCCCACTCTAGGACCTACACCATGTTTTATTATGAATGCAATTTCCTTTTTTTTGATAAAAAAAAAACACACTCGATGTTTTACAACGTTTTACGATTCCCGCCTATTTCAATATGGAAAGTAAGTATTTGAGTGAGACCCTTCATTTGTTACAAGCAATCGCATATGTCAATGCACCAATACCAATTCAATATTTTCGGATGCCCACCTTACTTCAAAATAAAAGGAAAGTATTTGTGTGAGACCCTTTATTTATTACAAATAATCACATATATCAATGCATCAATAACAGTTTATGTTTCATGCTTTAAGATGTTTTACAATAACCGCTATATTTCAATATGGAAAGAAAGTCGTTGAGACCCTTCATATATTACAAACAATCACATATAAATGCATCAATATTAATCGGGGTCTTTACAATGCTTTAGAGCATCCCGTTTCTTTTTTATATATATAGGATTATAGCTATTTCGTGGACAACCCTTGTCCGGGAAAATGTCATAAAATGGTAAATCTCTTAATTATCTTTGATTTTATATCTTATGAGCCCAAATCAGAGTTTGTTTGAAAAAGATATGATTCTTTGAAGACCTACTACATGTTTAACATATTTTTACTTCAAACGGTCTTTTTTAGTTCCAAACCCCTATAACACTTTAAAACACCCGATATCATATATTTATTTAAACTCAGAACTTAAGAAGTACATTAAACATGTAAATGATCGATAAAAGAATTTCGAAAATGATTATAGTAAAAATTATTTTTGAATGTATTTGACTCTTTTTGTATGATAAAGTATATCACTGTTGTTGGTAAAATATATAGCATGCAATCTTGTTCTGAAATGTAATGAGATGAAACAATATTTAGTTATTTTTTCTTATTAGGTCTATTTAGTATTTTTCTTTTCTTTTCTTATTTGAAATACAAGGTTATTAATTTAGTTTCAACAGAGATAGATAATCATTTCATATAAATAAGCGTATTTTTCAGCTACTTGTCTCATTCAAAAGATTTTTTTTTAAAAACTTTAACGTGCATAAGTTATTTCATCTTGATAAACTACACTCGAAACACTTTTTATGGATTATGAAGAGTCAGGGTTAGCTTTAGATTTAATTTATGACTTTAAAAGAGATATAAACGTTTAAAAAATTAGGAAGTAGAGGAAAGAAAACGAGAAAAACTAAAACTTTTTCATTGACATATCCCACTTAATTGAATTGATTGTACATTTAAAATATTAGTATATTATTTGAATATTACATAATTATATATATGGTATCATTGATTTTTATGTATTTAAAAATTGTTAAAGACCTCGAAATATTGTGCAGGTGGTGGAATCAAAAGTACCTCCTTGTTTTAAAGACGAGTTGAATGGGGACTTCAAAACTCCACTAATGGTGTTCAACGAAGAACACAAGGAGTTGATGAAGGAAGGGAGGCGATGGATGAAAGGGATTGCCAATTACGGCACTATTGTAGCTGCACTGGTTGCCACTGTTACCTTCACTGCACAGATCACCGTACCCGGCGGCAATAACAAAGACGGCCTTCCGATTCTCCTATACGATCAGAAAAGAACGTTCATCATGTTTCCATCTTGAATGCCATCTCTTTACTTTCCTGCACCTCTTCTGTCTGTGTGTTCTTGTCGATTATCACTGCACGTTGTGCCGCTTCCGATTTTCTTGTCGATCTGCCCACCAGATTGGTTCTTAGTCTTCTTACCCTTTTTCTCTCTCTAATGTTCATGCTCCTAGAGTTTGGCTTTATTGTTTCTATGGTTCTTGATCTCCATGTCCCTATGGCTATTGTCCTATCTTGCGTTGGGGTGACTACGTACGCTATGTTGGGCTCCCATTTCTACTTTCTCAATGATACCATGAGTTGTACTTTTGGGCGTGGTGGCATTTTCCATCTGCTCAAACACCAACAATTTACATCTGCTACTAACACCTTAAAGCGTGCAATGCTTCTACTTCCACTGCTGCTTGTTCTCGCACTTATAATCTCAAGTACTCTGGCTTAGCAAGACCGATAATGGTATTAAGCTTTCATTTCAGAACATCGAATTTATTCATTTACTTAACAGATATTTTGCAATTGTATTTGTTGTTAGCAATTATTTACATGACATTTATTAAATCAACTTGAGGTCAATCATGAGCGTTTTATAGTCACTATACCCTTAATTTATAGACAACTCCCATAAGTTATGAATTTGCGTCCCACAAGTCAATTGCATGCAGAAGTGGTCATTTTATCCATCAGCTTGCATGTCCTATACCATCATCAACTAAGCTGTATGATGGGTAGAGCTCTTATGCACTATAAATAGATATGTTTGGTCCCTAAGCCCACAAACTCTAGCTTATATTGAGCACTCCGAATCTAGAGAAAATACACCATTTAAAGAGAGTTGTGAAAGGGCTTAGAAGCACCAATATCCCCAAACAATCTCCAATTCATGGCTATGGAAGGAGGTTAGTGATCCTTAAATGATTATGCAATTACTGATTTAATATTGCTATTTAATTATTCTAATGCATGCTAGGTTGAATTAAATGTCTTACATTTGTATCCTAAAAACTCCTTTAAATTAGCAATCCCAAATTCCATGGGGACATGATGTACGTCATCAAACTCAACGGGGGTGGGGGGTGCATGTCATGCTTGTACCCGATATATTGTCATATTAATAAATTATTATATACTTGGTCTATGCTTGTTTCATTTTGTGATTTTTTTTTTGTTTGGTTTTATAAATTTATTTATTTAGTGAAATATTATTCTCATCATTTCGTACTCCAAGAAATGAAGAAGATATGTTTCTATCGGGAGTCTATAGCTATCTCTTAGTTGGAGTTCGGGTTGAAGCACTCCCAATATCATGGGAATGTCCGAGATGTACAAATTTGTCTTTTTCTTTGATTTTTCTTCTTATCAGTTATATGTGTGTAAGCAAGATAGCACAAAACTTGTGATACTTGTTAGACATAAGGTTGATGCATGACATCGCTTCAAGAGAAAGAGGTCTAACAAGAATTGGAAGACAAAAGAGAATAAAAGAAGGAAAGTATTATTGTTCGGACTTGGTACTTGATTCTGATGACCCAAGTTCCGGTGGGTACGCAAAGGTTTAGTAATCCTTATTTTCTAAATAAACAAAATGAAATTGTGAGTATTCCCCCTAGGAGTTGAGTTGTATTAATCGATAATATAAAGAGTTACAAAGATTAGTGTTGCCTAGATACATTCTCTATACGATTAGGAAACTATAAATACAAATCATATGTAAGGAAGAGTCTAGAATACAACTGTACAATATATATCAAATATGTA
>JAYMSW010003384.1:0-12286 GCA_036897725.1 Erodium texanum | reverse complement strand
TTGTTTTGAACCATGGTTTGGGGGTTGATCATTCTATTTAGGGTTTGACCGATTTATGGTTTAGGGTTTGACTTTAGGGTTTGTGGGTTGACTGGGTTGTTTTGGGGTTTTGACTAATGAGGAAATTTTGTTCACCGTCACGTTTCGGTGAGCAAACTAAACAGACCATTATTTTTTTGAAATCAAGGGTTAGTACACTGTTACATTGTATTATTATCTCTAAGAGCAATTAGGGAAATATGAAAAATATGAGTTACATGTGCACCTCACGTACTTCTAAAAGTGTTAAGTTTAACATTTTACAAATGGAAAAATTGTTTGACGTTAGTTTTTGTTGAGCAAGTAAATTCACAGACACTTTTTGGACATAGAAATTAATATACCGTTATTTTGTGGACTTATCCCTTTAATTAATACCTTCATTGATTTTGTTTGAACACCAAAATCCATTGCTTCCATTATTTCCTCGATCGTAGCTCCGGAAAAATCTTCCAGTATAGTCTTCTTCATTAATCCATCACTATTGTAGAAGACACTAAATGTCCACACATAAATCATATTTCTAATGTCTGAAGATGGACTCTTTCAACAACAAAATTATTATAATTTTGTTGAAAGAGTCATCTAATTAGAATTTTAAAAATCACTCGAAACATATACCTTCGAAAGAAAAAAGCTTTGAGGCTTAAGCCTCAGATGATTAAGTCGAGGCTATGGCGAGACGGTCGAGGCGCACACCTCTACGTAGGGGTGTACAGAGGCGGTTACCCTTCCCCGAGCCTAAAATCTCTCTCCTAACCGGATTGGGCGATTAGTGATTTTTCACTAACCGTGCCCTACCTTTTTACCACAAAATTCTCGGGTAATTCCCGTTCCGATTACGGTACGGGTACGGGTTTTTACCCTACCCTAACCGGTACCGAACCGATATTAATTATCGGACTTCTTTCAAAAAAAAATCGAACGAAATAGAGTCGAAAATTTTGACCCAAAAAATTGTACTCACGAGCATAAGAAATGGAGCCCCAAAACATGTATTATATGATTAGAACAATACCACTTAATAAACTTATAAATTATAAGTTAGTAACTTATAATGTTACATTTATAGTTTAGGGTTATAAGTTATAAGTTGAAACATTAAGGTTAGAACTTAAGGTTAATCAAATTGTGCATTGTTACTACTTTGTAGTATAGGTTATGTGAAATTGTGAATAAGGGTTATAAGATTAGGGTTAGATAAATTGTAACTATATGATTATTAGTTAATGAACATTATGGTTAATAGGTTATACACTTATAGTGTATGATTTACCCATTTAGGGTAAAGGTTATACTTAATTATTTATATGAAGTTGTCATAATCATAGCATATTAAGTTATTAACTATTAAGAGCGGTAAATTATGTTAATTTAAGATTGTTAGAGTTAGAGTTAGAGATTTAGAAATGTTAGGATAACATTCATATTTTTGAAAAAACAATGTATCATCACGGGTACGAGTAGGTCCCCTACCCGTTTGGGTAGTAGGTTTCACTACCCAGACCCTCCCCGTATAGACGGGTAACCCGTACCCGGAAAACGGATACGGGTTCTACCCGTTTGAACGGGATAGAGGATTTGATTGTTCGGTTAGAGACAGTTACCTGAGTTTTCAAATTTTCGAAGTACCCTGAACAACCCTACCTCTACGCCTCAAAAATCTGGAGTTCTACAACGTGTGTGCTGCAACAAAAATCTGGAATTAAGCTTCTAAAGTGTATGGGCTGGAACAAAACGTTGGGCCGTGTGTTAATAAGACAATTTGGGCCCAAAAAAACAAAGGATAATTATCTAAAAACCAAAACAAGAATCAAACCTAGCTATCGCATCTGCTGCTGCTGGAATCGCGACCCCAACCCTCCCGACTGCTGAAATCGCTGCCCGATCTCTTTGCAGTCGCCGTCCAGTAAGCCGGTTACCACCATTGTCGGCCAGCCATAGGTAAGTTTCTAATGTTCAGTTGAATCAGTTCTTGAAAGTGAAATTTTTATTTTGCTGTTCGGATTATGCTGTAAAGCTTGTAACTTTTGATTTCGGGGTTCAGAAGTTCCATCGAGTTGTTGAGTGCATTTCCTGATTTATTAAGTTTTTCTGGGTAAGTATTTCTGATTCATTTGTGGGTTTCGATCGTCACATTGCAACTTCCTTCTCCTACTCTGTTTATTTTATCCAATTGGTGATTTCGGAGTTATTGTTTTTGGTAGAGTCGATGCTTCAAATCATGTTTAGGAATCGATGCTTAATTTGTCTCAGTTAGAAAAACTTATGCAACCCTCTACTGTCTGGTTCTTGTGAGTTTAATGTGGATTGTATTGCTCTTCTTTGTCAGGATTTCTAGCAAATGAAATGCTTCTAAACAATTATATGAATGCATCTGTTGAAGTTGGATGTCTTGTGCATGAGCCGTCAATTGCGCTTTCTTCTAATCTATCTTTTGTATTTATAGGACCACATTCGTGTTTGATCACAACTGTTTCTGTTGGCTTGTATTTCTTCTCATAAGATGAATACTTCCCAAGAAATAAGCTTTGGGCATGATGTCCTTGACAAAAGTGATGAAATGGTTGATGCAAAGTTGAATTCTAGAAAGAAGGTGAAGAAGAAGAAGAAGCATAAGGGAGTCCTTGAAAAGAGTGAGAGTGATCACGGTGCCCCTCGGGAAGTTGAAAGTGCCAAGCCCGAAAGAGATCAGTGCATGCTGTCTTCAAATGATATGGTTTGTGAGAGCAATCATGTTAAAATACCAGAGAAGCGAGAGGGAAAAAAGAAAAGTGAGCATCATGTCCTTGGCAACAGTGTTCAGGATCAGAAGTCCAGTCAGGAAGTTGTGAATAATTTTTCCCAAAAAATGGATACAGAAAGTGACCAGGTTAATGCTGAATCATGTTCATCAAGTAAGAAGAAAAGAAAGAGAAAAAAAGAGAATGATGCTCTTGATAAGAGTGATAAAGATCAAGATCTCCAAGGTTCAGTTATGAATCATGGTCTGGAAGCTGCTGGTGTGCAACCTGTCACAGAATCTGCAGAGCTGGGCTCAAGCCGGGACAATTTGATTCCGAGAAGACAAGGTGTGGCAAAAGAAAATGCATTGCCCATTGTACCTTCTTCAGATGATTTTGTGAAGAAAAAGGACAC
The DNA here is from genome assembly GCA_036897725.1 of Erodium texanum. NCBI lineage: Eukaryota > Viridiplantae > Streptophyta > Magnoliopsida > Geraniales > Geraniaceae > Erodium > Erodium texanum. The sequence continues at coordinate 9,109 of JAYMSW010003384.1, read as the reverse complement.
AGACGATGACATTGCTAATGCAGAACTAAATTCATCAAATAAGAGGAAAGCAAAGGGAAAGAAGCAGAAAAGGGTAAAACACATTCTCAACGAGAGTGTTAAGGATCAGGATCTTCCTGGGGAGTGCATTCAATCTCCAGCCAGCAAATTCAGAAATCTGGGAGATGAAGTTAGAGGTTATGGTGTCGAAACTGTTGGCGTGCAATCTGTCCTAGAAGTTGCAGGGTTGGCTTCAAGAAAGGACAGTTCTTTGGTGCCAGAAAAACAAAGTGACTCTTCACAGAATCAAAATGCACGGGAAGTCCAGGATGTACAGCTATATAGAGATCAGTGCCAACCAACTTCAAATGATTCTATCAAAAGAATGAATACAAAAAGAGGCCACATTAAGGAAGAAACAATTTCATTAAAGGAGAGCAAAATAAAGAGAAAGAAAAAGAAGCAGAAAATGGGGGATAATGTTCTTGACAAAGGTGACAAGGCCCAGGATACCATGGCTGAAGTGGTTACTGTTAAGCCAAAAACTGATCTGTGCCTTCAGTTCCCGGATAGTAAAATTATAGTTGGGAATCGTACTCAATCTATCGCAGAAGTTGCAGCGTTGGGCTCAGGAAGGGATAATTTTCTGATGCAGGAGAAACAAATTGTCCCCCCTAAGAGTGAAAATATTTTGGAAGTCAAGGATGTGCAGCCAAGTGGAGTTTTATACCAATCACCTTCAAATGATTTTACCAAGATAATGGCTACTGAAAGTGAGCAAGTTATTACAGAATTAAGTTCATCAAATAAGAGCACACTAAAGAGAAAGAAGAAGAAAAGGGGGACTGTATCCCTTGACAAGAGTGATAAGGATCAGGATCTGCTGGAGGGTGTAGTCCTCAATTCTGGTCAGGAGGCAATTGCTCTGCAGCCTATCTCAGAAGTTGCAGAGGTGGGCCCAAGAAGGGGCAATTTGTTGATGCTAGCAAAACAAAGTGACTCTTTGAAAAATGAAAATTCTCCGGAAGTTGAAGCTATGCTGCCCAATAAAGACCTGTCTTCACCTTCACATGATTTTATCAAGAAAATGGAAACAGAAAATGAGCTAGCTAATGCAGTCACAAGTTCGTCAGGTAAGAAGACAAGGAAGAGAAAGAAGCAGAAAAGGAATTATGATCAGGAAGCTGTCAATGTGCAACCTGTATCAGATGTTTCAGAGGTGGTCCCAAGAAGAGACAATTTGTTGATGCTAGCAAAACAAGGTGACTCGTTGAAAAATGAAAATGCCCCGGAAGTAGAAGCTATGCAGCCAAATAGAGACTTGTCTTTACCTTCGCATGAGTCTATCAAGAAATTGGAAACAGGAAATGAGCTCGAGAATGTTGTCACAGACTCACCAAGTAAGCAAAAAAGGAAGAGAAAGAAGCTGAAAAGGGGGAGTGATATTCTTGACAAGAGTGACAAGGATCAGAAGGAGAAAGTTGTATTTATCCAGCCAAAAAGTGATCAGTGCCTTTTGATCTCAACCAATCAGTGCTTGGAATTGGAGGACACAGTGAAGAATTATGATCAGAAAGCTGACAGTGTGCAACCTGTATCAGAGGTGGGCCCAAGAAGTGACAATTCTTTGCTGATGGGAAAACAAATGTGCTCTTTGAATAATGAAAATATTTCAGAGGTGGAAACTGAGCTGCCAAAAAGATACCCGTGTCCTCTGTCTTCAAATGATTTTAACAAGGAAATGGACACAGAAAGTAACCAAGTCATTGAAGAGTTAAGTACATCAAATAAGAAGAAAAGGAAGAAAAAGAAGCAGAAAAGGGAGAATGATATTATCGATAAGAGTGATAACAATCAGAATCTTAGGGAGCAGGTGATGGTTGTCCAACCCCAAAGTGATCTGCCCCTTGGTTCTTCGGCAGATAAATGTGTAGAACAAGAAGATACAGTTAGTCATGAATGTCAGGCAGATATAAGTGGGCAATCTGTGTCAGTAGTTGTAGCGTTGGGCTCAAGAATAGACAATTCTTTGATGCTGGGAAAACAATTTAGCTCTCTTAAGAATAAAAATACTTCAGAAGTCAAAGCTGTGCAGCCAAATAGAGATCATTGCCTGTCTTCAAATGATTTTAACACAAAAGTGGATGCAGGAAGTGATCATGGTGCTGCAGAATTAAGTTTATCTAAAAAGAAGAAAAAGAAGAGAAAGAAGCAGGATGATGTTCTTGACAAGAGTGATAAGGATCAGAAGGAGGAAGAGATAATTTTCCAGCCAAAAATTAATTTGCTCCTTCAGTCTCAAGCCAATAAAAGTTTGGAACTGGATGACACAGTTAAGGACTGTGTTCAGGAAGCTGTCAGTGTGCAATCTGTATCACAAGTTTCAAAGTTGGTCTCACAAGTGGACAATGCTTTGATGCTGGGAAAGGAAGTTGGCTTGGTGAAGAATGAAAATAGTTTGGAAGTTGAAGCCATGCAGGCAAAAAGAGATCTGCACCTACCATCTTCAACTGATCTGAACAAGAAAATGGGTACAGAAAGTGAACAAGTTAATGCAGAATCTAGTACATCTAATAAGAAGAAAAAAAAGAGAAAGAAGCAGAAAATGGGGGATAATGTTGGTGAGAAGAATGAAAAGGATCATGATCTGCCAGATGAAGGAGTTGCCGATCCAATTGTAGATCCATTGGGCACAAAAAGAGAAAACTCTCTGATGCCAGGAAAACAATGTGGCCTTCTGAAGAATGAAAATAAATTGGAAGGTGAGACTGTGCAGCCAAATAGGGATGTATACCTACCCTCCTCAAATGATTTTATCAAGAAAGCAGATACATACAATGACCAAGTTGATGCCGATTTAAGCCTACCAAATGAGAGGAAAAGAAAGCGGAAGAAGCAGAAAACAGGGAGTAATGTTCCAGACAAGAGTGTTAAGGATCAGGATGTCAAAGAGAAATTACAGGGGCCTATTCCGGGTGAGGCCTCCAACACAAAAAAACTCCTCATCCTTGACATAAATGGGTTGCTTGCTGAAATAGTTCCATATGGTGGTAAGCTTGCATATAAGCCAGACACAACTATATCAAGAAAAGCAGGTGAAAATTGGGTTGCTCTCATGCCTTTATAGTTGATATTTTTGGTTACTTACATGGTTTGATTGACTGAGTTCAGCTCTTGTTTGTCATTCCTGTCTCAGTTTTCAAGAGGCCTTTTTGTGATGATTTTCTGCAATTCTGCTTTGAGAGGTTTGACGTTGCTGTGTGGTCATCTAGAACCAAGTACGTTCATGTCCATGTTTCATGACAGATTATTCTAATATGCTATTTCCCTTCTTTTTAGTACGGCAATAACAAGCAAGCCATTTCCTTAACTCCTTGGAGTGGCTAAATTTTAAAATGCAAATGCTACATCTAAATAAAGTGTCTGTTAAATTAATAATACCTTATTTCTATCTCAATAAAAATTATAATACCTTATTTCAAAATATATATATATATATATATGCTTTGTAGATGTATGTTATATAAATATTTCTTACTGTTGATTTTCTTGTAGGGATAATCTGGGCACGGCTGTTAAGTTTCTTCTGGGAGATTATAGACATAAGTTAGTATTTTGTTGGGTAAGTCTATATATACTACTATTGTACACTAAGTTTATTGAATCAGTTGCTATCCTTAAATTGTATAACTTTAGCATTGACTGTTGCTCTCTGTAGATTGCATAAGTGTAAAGTTTAACGACTTGCTATATTTCGTTTTTGTTTGCGTTTCAATGTCATAATCTGACTAAATAAAAAATATTTTTGGTTCCTTGCTATTAATTTGTTGGGTGAATTCTCAATCTTATGATATGGGCTTTCTTCTTTGTCACTTTATTTGTTACACTGATACGACTATGACCTCCTTGGATGAATATATAGCGTGTCTTGAACTTATACTACAGCTTGGACCCAAAAGGAGCATGCACAGAGATGAAATAAGTGCAATCATCATTGCCATTCTAAACATTGTTGAAAAAACAGGCTTTTGATTAGGAACTTTTTTTTTTTTTGCAGGATCAATCCCATTGTACCCGTACAAAGTTTTATACATTGGAGAACAGGCAGAAGCCCCTGGTTTTGAAGGAGCTCAAAAATGTTTGGGAAAAGATTGATCCTAAAATGTCATGGAAAAGGGGAGATTACAATGAATCAAACACGTTATTGATAGATGATTCACCATACAAGGCATTGCGAAATCCAGTAAGCTCATTCGCCCAGTCATCCAAAATATGTTATTCAGAGTCTTTTGATCATTTTCTGACTAATGCTTGTCTCCATACCATCTGTGTGTATTTTTTGTTGTTTAGGCATATACAGCTATATTCCCTCACCCATATCAGCACATCGATGCCAGCGATGCATCATTAGGTGAGTTGTCATCAACGATAAATGTTAAATCTTATATTGGTGCTGCTTTATTTAGGAAGAGTTGTTGGTTAGTTAGATCGTTTGTACAAAGACAGAGTGTGTCATCATGGTTTTGGGTACTGACTAATTATGGTGTCCAAGTAGCTTGGCAAAGTCTTCACTGAGTGTCAATTATTCTGTAAAAACTAGGAGATCTTTCATAGGTTATACTGTGGTGGTCACTATAAGATCTTTAATTGTGACCAAAGCTTGTAAAGTGGTTCGGATTCATCCTTGAGAAAAAAGATTATATTGTGGTGATAAGAATTGTTCTTGATGTGCTTTATGACAGGCCCGGGAGGCGATCTGCGAGTTTATTTGGAAGGGTTGTCTAAAGCTGAAAACATGCAAAAGTACATTGAGGAGAATCCATTTGGACAAGAGACTATCAAAGATACGGATCCACACTGGCATTTCTATAGCAAAATTTTGCAGATTAACTGATAGATTAATCATCTGACTCTTCATTCTTTACATTCTTACCAATTCTGGTGAAGTGTTTTTTTGTATGAAGTATTCAAACATGTATTACATACAAACAGCGTGTTTATGCCTGGATTCAAGTTTCCCAAATTGGGACTGGTTTTGTTGCAAGCACATAGTTTAGAATGATATAGATTACAATTCCTGGAATCTACCATCCAATTCTAGTCTTTTGGGTTGACATTCTTTGTGTACCAAATTCGAATACAAGTAATTTTGACTCACATGAAAATTTAATTTCTTGTAGCATGTAACTTTTCAGACTGACATTTTAATTTTGTGAAGTATTAGACTGGTAATTGAAATATGGGAAAAATCCGTGCGGCACCATTTTAAACTTAGGACCCGTTACTACGATGAATTTTTTTTAAGCTTTATTTATTATAATTTTGTTATGAAATAACCAAAATACCCTTACACAGTAACAATATAAAAATTAGTTGAAATTCAAAAAAATATATTTTAAAAAACAAAATTAGTTATAAAATTTTACAAATAAAAAACCTTATTTTAAAAAAACTATCTTAATTTTTAATGATTTTTTTAATATTTTATTTTATATTTTTATAGAAATTCTTAATGTTTTTATATTGTATAATCATTAAATTTTAGATTTATGGATTTTTTTTAAATATAAACGAACCGATGATGTCATAACTAATGATGCCGTCACCTTCTTCCTCGGCATATCTGTTCTCTTGCACCGTTGTTATCACCGTCGCCGACCATGACTGCTCTTGTTGTCGTCGCAAGCCCAAATGGAGGTTTGGAGAGGAGTCGTTTGATCTGGTCATCGTCCCCAACACAGATATGAAAGTCATACGCTAGAAACCCAGATCTAGCCAGTCGAGTCAACGTCCTCACAAATTCCTCTACCAGCGTCGATTTTCCGTGACATGATTCCGAGACCTAGCACCCTCCCGCCCAAGTCTTCTTCTGTGGTGTTTATTCTCTGTCGACCTGGTTCCGAGACCCAGTGTTGGCGTATATCCAGATCTGAATCAGTTGGGTCGGCGTTTATTCTTATTTTCCCTTCTCGCAAGCAATGATCAGGGTTGGACCGACAAAGACGTGCTCCTCTCGTCTGGGTATGCAGATGACATCAAAAACGGAACTCCTCGTCTGGGTTGAACCCTTGCGGGAGAAAGGGTTTGGAACCTCGATAGAGAAAGGTCTGAATCCTCGTCGGTGAAAGGGTTGAACCCTTGTCGGAACGGATCTGTTCCCTTTTTAATTTTATTTATTATTGTAGCAAAGGCAAAGTTGTTATTTAAAAATATCAAGTCATGTGTGTTGCATATGGCCAAAAGTCAGAAATTTTCTGGTAAACCTAACACCGTTAGGATTTTTTGGAACTAAAAAAAAGTTCACCATAGTCATGTGAATGGATCCAAAGTTTAAAGTGGTTTTCTGATAAATGGTCATAGTTCATAGTGGCAATATGAATTTTCCCCCTCCAAAATATGCCTTCTGAGTTGGCATATATTTTACGGTAGCCTTGTCCAAGCTAGAGGTGTCAAACTCGCATTGTATGGGCCGGTGATTAGGATTAGGCCCAGCCTAATCCAAATAGGCCCAAGTATTCTTAGTTTCGGTTAATCGGACTGGTCAACTTACTAAAACAGGTTCCAAAACCGAACTGTTCGGTTCACCAAAAATCTTATAATCGGTTCGATAAAAAATTGATCGGTTTCGGTTGTGTTTCTCGATTTTCGGTTTTTTCCGCCTACTCCTACTTGTAGATAGAAAGTGAACAAGCGGATTTGCATAACGTTTTACAAAGGATATAGAGATAACTCTGCATTTTGAAACTAAACAACCACAATCTTCAATACTTGGACCAAATCGAGAGAACCTATGAAGCAAGACTGCCACAGCTTTAATAAATACACCAACATTAAGGCCTCCCCATTGCACAGTCGAAGTAGTTCCAACCAACCTAATCGTTAGAAGACCATTACTAGGCCAAATCAACCGAGAGCAATCTCTTGCGCTCAACGGCGCACCAGGAGGAACGCTATACTCAGCAATAACAAAGACCACAGATTCACGCGGGAAAAAAAATAGCCAACTTGGCATGCTACCACCAATCCAAAACAACCAAGAAAAAAAAAAAAGCCTTACACCAGAGCAGAAGAAACTGAAGAAGATCGAGAAAGCACCCAGGAAAAGCGAAGCCAAAAGCCCCAAATCCTCCAAACTCCCCTAACACACAACAGCCTCAAACTCTGCACCAAATCTACATACTCAGAACCAGCCACGGATGGAAACTCAAATCCAACCACCAAGACAAGCCAAAATCCTAATTAGAGACCAAGGGAAACTGTCCCGGCTACCGGTCAGTTGATGTTGACCGAGATACGCCGGCTAGCCCTTAGGACACATTTTACTTTAATTCATTTAATTTAACCGTGTCCACGTAAGGGTTCATATCCCGACGGTTCTTTGCATACGGAATTGTACGTGATCGGACAAGCTATATAGTTTGACGGTAAAAGTATCGGTCGATCCTACAAGTAGATGGGTGAAGGATAGTTTGTTGCGGTATCCTAGACTAAGGATGTCACCACCTAATATAGTTATCTACAAATGTACAAGGCGTTAGCGGAAGAGTTGTTTAATGGATCGAAGTGTATGGAAACAGAGGAAGGGCGCTATGATTGAGGCGCCGGTCGTTTTTTAATGTGGGAAGAGAAAGCTAGCAAACACGATAAAGGGGCACTGCACGTGTCGCTAACAAAGAATTTCAGACGCTTTTGGGAACTTGGTTGTTAGGTATCTGCGGGGCGATTGGACGGACTCGTGATAGGTAACCATATTTAGCGATGGTTAACCATAAGTGGAGACTTGAGTTGACCATGGATGTACAGAAGAGGTTAAACAATAATATTAACTGATTGGAAAATATTTGGTTTACTATTGTTATCCATTCCACATTCCCTCTACGGGCGGTTCGCCGGAGGCAAGCACGAGATAAATAAATACCAAGTTAGTATCCTGGACCTCTGCATTATCCCGCATATTGTATCGGGTAGGGTCTGCTTGTCAGGCTCCCCCGACGTTGCGTATCAAAGATGGTCATGTCCATTCGTCAACTGGACTCCCCCCTCACAAGATAGTATACCGACATCATGCACATACGAAATGGTCGGAAGTAGAGACTTCACGTAAGAAATCAATCCTATACTAACAAAAGTAACTTTTTAGACAAAAGCAACAATCCATATAACACTACAACATGAGGTCTTCGTGTAAGATCCATCTAAATAGTATACATATCCCAATTGTGTAGGCCCTAGATTTAGTTTTACCTACCAAAAGAGCATATTCGTCAAACACCCAATTAATCCTATACATAGTAGATCCACATATAGATGATTAACTTCTAGCTATCCACATATGTCACCCAGGTGGGGACTCGTCTTCCGACTAGAGGCAATAGAATACAACAAATACTACTAGATTAACACCAACACCTATCTAGTATATAGGGGCGATAGAATTCACATGTTATAAACATAGATATGGAAGATTAAAAGGAAACCTTACAATCCTATAATAACTCACAATACGCACAACAATCACCAGTTATATGAGCCAAACTAAGGATCTGTAGGTGTGAGATGTAGAACTCACAGCTGCAGATCCACGCTCAGAGATCATCATACATAGGATATAAACAAGATTGAACAATAAAAACACAAACTTTACACAACCAAGATCAATATTATTAATTCAACATTCACGTACATTCATGGCCATGGTTTCTACACCATGCATGGATCAACAAGATAAGAAGGTAAAAGGTTGAGATATGAGATCTACACTCAGTATGATTCCAAAGCTCCTACTCTTCCCATCACTAATCTCTCAATCCACTAAGCACCCCCCTTAAGCACAATGTCGAAATATCCCCTTGGTGGCCTCACAACCACTCTTACAAGCCCAAACAACTCTATCCCTCTCTGGAAATGCATAATACCAAAAGGTCTCACTTTAGATCCCAACCAAAGGTTCTTGCCAATGGAGCAATGACCTCTTATTTATAGATTTTTTTCTAGATCTGGTTCATGTCAACGGACGGCTCGATAGGCATCGCCTTGCGGCGGACACTCCATGGACCCCTTCGTCGGCAGTAGGGTTTCATCGTTATTATGTGCTAATGTTGGTAGCTGACGTGTCGTTCCATCGATAGGT
>JAYMSW010003383.1:0-12286 GCA_036897725.1 Erodium texanum | reverse complement strand
TGTTGTGTTGTCAAAATTGAGGCTATTCTCATTGTGCTTCATCAATGAATATTATCCAGGTGTCATTGTTCTATAATTTTTGTTGTTTTGCCAAAAAAATTTTTTTTATGTGTATGTATTTGTCAATTAGAGCCTCAATTTATCCTTTCGCCCAGGGCCACTAAAACCTTAGAAACGGCCCTGCGTATGCATACCTTAAATTATATTCCTAAATGTTAGAGAAGTTCCAATCTAAAAATAAGTGTTTTAAAGTACAAAAAGGGTTGAATATGTAGAAGAATTTCAAATATCATAACTTTTTTATACGAACTCCGATTTAGACATGTCAAATAACAACTCAAAAACAATTGAGAGCTGTCTACTATATTGTAAAACTTTCGAGAACAATGGTATGCAGTAGCATACCCTACACTCCTCTAAATCCGCTCTTGATCATAGTTTGTATCTTATGGATATAATTTCAAATATCACGCCTTTTAAAATATAAGGTCGCATGTTAGAATATGAATTTATAATTAAATATTCAATTATTAGATAATCAATTCTATTAAAACTCAAATGAATAGTTAAAAGAGTAATTATATTTTATATTTTAACATACATAGGTCAACAGGTTTTCGAATTTAAAAGTGAACTTGAAGATGAGTGATTGAAGTATTAAGCCTACTGTGAGGATGGTGGGCTTTTTTTTTTTAGGATAACAAGAGAATATTTTTTTCAAGATAACTAAAAACTGAACTTGATAGATGAAAATTTAATTATAATTTCATATTCTAATATTTTAAAACATTTCAAAGGATGTATATTTGATTCCTCTCATCTGACATAACATATGTTAATATGTGATAAATTAACCAGATATTGCGATGGTTCTTGTTCGAGATAACCCAAAAATTCTTCTTACACGCGATGAAGTATATGATGGGTACCCCATACGAGCATTAGCTCAAGCGCTTAATGATTTTCCTAAGAAGTCTAATTCTGGAGATTCATTGTTCGGATGCTTGTGCCCTCCTCCAGGTTAATTCTCTATCTTCTTCTTGATTAATTTTTAAAAGTAAAGTTTACTACCTTATAGTTTGAATTTCTTACACTAAGTATTGAGTTGTATAGTCCATTAAATGTAGGATTTAAACTTAATGACAGTTAGTTAAGAAATGTACATATTTAGAGCCCCTCTAACGCATGCTACTCAGATAGTCGATTCATGTGAAAAAAAAGGGAAAAACATTGGGTTACTTGACCGGCTGCTGGTTGAGTCCCTGGGTGATTCGGGCCAAGTGACTTGCCTGGGCGAGGGCTGGACCGCCTAGGCTACTTGCCTAGCTGGTTGAATCCCTAGTTGATTGGTTTAGTCGATTCCTCCCCGTGCCAATCAGATGATCACACACGTAATCTCCAATTTTGATTATAATTTTTTTTTTTGACGAATACTCCAAGACGAGACTATTCTCATTGTTTGACAATTTTTAATAACCTAGCTTTTTGTTCTATTTCTTGCAAAATTCTTTTTTCAACACTTGAATAATTCAAATTAAGTTATTTGCATTGGAGATACTCTAAGAAAATAACTGAATGAGATTCCCAAAAAACACGAGATACTAATTGATCTCCGTTTCCCTTGCTAATTATTATGTATTAGGAGACGAGGCTATATTTGATGAAAGTAGAAATATAAATGAAGAGTGCATGGGTCGTGAATTTTTGGAGTTGGTTTGTAAGGAGGTGAGCAAATACACGAAACAACAATTGAAAAGTGCGGTTCATGAAGCTATGATAGCAGGTGCAAGGTACGGAGCCACTGAGTTCATAGATAAGATGCTTCAAGCTAATAAAAATCTTATTTGGGCCAAGGACGATGAAGATAATGGCATGTTCTTGGACGCAATTAAGTATCGCCGAAAAGAAGTTTTCTGCCTCATATACCAGTATAGACAGTATGCGGATTCGCTGCTAGAGATACCCGAAAAAAAAGCCGTTAAAGATAACGGTAACGGTAACAATGACGATGACGATAGCTTTCTACGCTTGATTTCTAAATTGCCGGAAGAAGATGGTGGTGGTAACGTACTACACTTGGTTGCTCAATATGATCCGGAGCTTGCTAATGATGACTCGATAAGTTCTTTTTTGCTAATGCAAAAAGAAATTCAATGGTTTAAGGTAATAATCTTATGTTTATGTTCACTATTTATTCGTTCAAATTATTTAGGGGTAAGTTTACTTGATAACGGCGTCAAAATTAATATGTTCAAAAAGTATCGGTCATTTTAGGATGTCAGCAAAATGTATCGGTGAAGAATTTTTTCGTTTGCAATTCGTTAAATTTAACAGTTTCAGTCAATTTTTTTTGGAAATACCGAAAATACCCCTCCCCGAAGGTAAACCCTAAACTATTCAAACCCTAAATAACAAACCCTATACTACCATCTCCCCAAATATGAACCCTAAAACCCTACCCTTAAATCGGGGAGGGGGGTAGAATGGTCATTTCATTAAAAAAAACTAACGCTGTTAGTCACTTTGCAGACAGAAAATTTGTTCACCGTTGATTTTTGCTGACGACAAAAAAACACCGTTACTTTTCAAAAAGTCAGATTAGTTCACTGATGCTTTATATATTTTTCCCAATTATTTAATGCTAATATTACAAACCATTTACTTACAACTTATTTGTTATAGACCAGTTTATGTATGTCTAGTTTGATTTTACGTGAAGATGACATAACTGTTGACAAGATCAAACACTTATAATTAAATACATATTTTTTAATTTCTTCATTTTGTGTCCGTATATTTTTCATACTTGAGTCTCATCATGCATGTATATAATTAGAAAGTAATGAACTCATGTGATACTCTACAAATCTAATACACATTGTAAGATTAGTGAATAAGATTAAGTTTTTTAACAGCTGAGAAAATCATATACGAGCAGTGTTTATGTAATTTGAGTTTATATCATTTGTAATGAAAATGTCACTACCTATCAGGGCTAGTTCAGTGGTTTAGGGAGTTGTTTTCTCTTTTTGTCGTCAATGTTTGAATCTTAATGGGGACAATAAAAGTGTCAACTCCATCTGACTTAGGTGCATATTTATTGCGTATGCAAAACTAATGGCATGAATTGTTATTCTTATTAAATTTAGAGTCTGTAATATTATTATCTTATACACTCAATAGTTGATATGTATGTATTATGATTTGAAGGGGGTGGCAAATTTGGTACAAACTCATCACAGGTTCCGCCCAAACGATAAAGGAGTTATGCCTAATGATGTTTTCACCGAAAAACATAAACCATTGGTCGCTGATGGAATGAAAGCTATGAAAGATTTAGCTACGGCCGCGAGTGTGGTAGGCGGTCTCATCCTCACCGTAATGTTCACGGCCCCCGGTGGTAACGATCAAACGACCGGTTATCCACTCTTTATCGCCCAGCCTCCGTTCAAATTCTTCATCATATTCAATGCATTATCGCTCTTTTCGTCCACTACTTCTGTGCTACTCTTCCTAGGAATCCTCACGTCCCGATACTCTACGAAAGATTTCGACCGAAGGTTGCCAAGGAGGTTGCTTGCTGGGTTGGCTACACTTTTTTTCTCCATAATAACTATGATGTTGTGCTTTTGCACTGCCTTGGCTATTATGTTTCATGGTCGGTTACTATTCATTGCACCTATTGTGTTGCTCTCTATCGTTCCCATTGTCTTCTTCTCGAGATCGGTATGTCCTCTCCTCGGTGAAATTTATGAATCCACGTACCAACCAAGTATCTTTGACAGGCACTATAGTAAAATGGTGGACCAAAATCAAATGGAGCGTGATGATATTCGTTACCTCCCCGACGAGGAAGAAGATGAGAAGAGGATGTCCTTTACATATTGTTGATGACATGGTCTAGCATGCTAATTAATTTTGTGTGCTTTGTTGATTTGTACTTTTTTTTTTCAATATAGAGTTTGTTATTAGTTCTGTTTTTATAGGTAGAAGTATTCAATCTTGTTATGATTCACATGTCAATGAGTATAGAAGTTAATATCGCATTAAATAAAATAAAAAAAAATATTTACTTATAAAAGGACGTATACCTACTTAAATAAGTGAACGAACCTAACTTGTTAATAGTATGAAGTTTGAATAATCTTGAACTCGAAAACCTAAACTCTGATCCGTGGTTCGCTAATCACCACTTAATAGGTTTATTTTTGCAAAGCAAATAAACGTTCAATGGTTTAAGATAAGAATCTTACGATAAAACCGGGATGACCGGACGTAATTAACACCATTTGCAACTCGCACCTTTGAAAAGCTAAAAGATTTAATGTCTTCACCCAAAAAAAAAAGTGACTCAAAGGGAGATCAATGCTTCTAAACGTCTATATGTACTTTGTATGTTATATATTTGGGAATGAACTTTTTTTAGTTTCATTCAACTTGACACGATAATAAAATTAAAGAAAGCTAAAATAGATAAAGGTGAAATGTCAGAAACACCCTCAATGTCTATAAATAGCATAGTATCTCCTTCTTTCATTCATGCTGTTAGATAAAACATAAATATGGTAAAAAATTTGACTCTCATTCATTTTTCTTTTCTCTCTGTCATTACAATTTGTAATTATATTCATCTGACTTAAGAGGAAGCATTTCATTTTTCACTTCAAACAAGTCCAAGTCAAGAGTCATCTCACTCTCCCTTTCTCCTTTACTACCCTCAACTGCTCTGCTTCCTCCTGAGACAGACCCTGAAGAGAGCTCACAGAGACAAACCAGAACTTCCATGGCAATGTAGGTGCTGAGAGACCAAACCAAGAACTAGGTTTGTATCTTTGATTCCGTCTTTCTTGATTGATTTGCAGCATAGTTATTGAGCTATTTTTGGGATTTTGGGTATTTTTGTTTCAGTCCATTTTGGGGTTTCTAGGAATCAAATTTTGGCTTCTTTCTCAAAGATTTTGATGGGTTTTTAGTGGCAGCAGATATGTATAAGAATCAGTTGCAGGAGCTGGCACAAAGGAGCTGCTTCAACCTTGCTTGTTATGCTTGCACCAGAGAAGGGCCTGATCATGCACCTAGATTCAAAGCTTCTGTGAACTTCAATGGAGAGGTCTTTGAGAGCCCAAGCTACTGCAACACTCTGAGGCAAGCTGAGCATGCTGCTGCTGAGGTTGCTCTCAATGTCCTCTCCTCCAAAGGACCCTCCAGCTCTCTCACTTCCAGAGTCCTTGTAAGTTAAAATCCCATGTTCTTTGTTTGTTTGTTTGTCTCAGATTGTTGTCAAGTTCACAACTTTATATCAGTTTCTTCAACAATATGAAGAACCCATCTTTTTTTTTTTATGTTGTTGATCTTAGGATGAGACTGGGATATACAAGAACCTGCTTCAAGAGACTGCTCACAGAGCTGGGCTGAACCTTCCTGTGTACACCACAGTGAGATCAGGACCAAGCCATGTTCCAGTCTTCACCTGTACTGTGGAGCTTGCTGGGATGAACTTCACAGGTGTACCAGCCAAGACAAAGAAGCAAGCTGAGAAGAATGCTGCTATTGCTGCCTGGTCTGCTTTGAAGACAAGTATGTGTTCAAAAAGTTCCCATTTTTTTGATCTTTTTGATCTCAAAAGTCAACTCTGATTGTTGTTTGTTCATGTCTGTGCAGTTCCCGAGATGGGTTCAGCTTTGTTCAGACCTGAAGAGCATGACCAGGTTGTGGTGGCAAGGGTGTTCTCTAATTTCAGGCCTAAAAGGGATCAGATTCAGAGCCAAGCAAGGAGGAGAATGGTGATGAGAGGTCATAGTAGTAGTGGCTCCTTGGTGGATCAAAAATGGAGGCTTTTGGATCTTCTTACAGGTTCTTCTTCAAGACAAGGGTCAGCCCAGAAGCAAAGTAGTAGCTTTGTGTCTCTAGTTCCTCCACCTCCACCACCAACAGCTTCAAAGATCTTACCTTTACCACCAAAAAGATCGGATCAAAAGGCATTGGAAGAGCATTTCAGAGATGAAGAAGAGTGGCTTGGAGTGAAGAAGATGATACCAATTCAAAAGGAGAGCCCAAACCCATCAAGTTCAAGCATCTATAGACCATTTTCTGATCAAACCCAGATGAGAAACAGGCTAATTGGGTCTCTAAACCAAAACCCTTCTCCAATTGCACCTCCTCCTCCAAGAATGTTCACAGGAGGGTTCAATTTCAGAAACACCCCACATGCCAAAATTGCTCCAGCAGTTCAAATCAGATCAGTGATTCCAGTTTGTGCAGCTCCAATAAGAGCACCACCAAACCCATCTTCTTCAACATCAAAACTCAAGGAAATTTCAACATCAGCAGGAGGAGCAACAGAGGTCTCAATCTCCAAGTTCAGCAACAAAGCACAGTTACAGTCACATTCTCAGCTCACAAGTTCAGAATTCAACAGCAAGCTACAGTTATGAACAAGAGAAGCATCATTTACAATTACCACCTCAAAGATAGTGTTTTTACTAGTGTCACCAACCCAAAAACCCTGATCATGCTGCTCTTCTGGCCTCATGGTAAATTTTTGTAAAAGTTGAGAAGTAATGGTAATATTTTGAGTTGAAATTGACAACTGATGATAAATTAGTTGTTTAGTCTTGCTAAGTAAGAACACTATTTTGAGTTTATCAAGCCATGTGCATAGCTCTGTACATTAACTTACAACCCAGAAACATAGAAAAAAGAGAGAGAGCCATTAATGTGATATGGGGAGTGTGTTGCAGAAGATGAGAGAGATAAAGAGAGAGCAATGAACAGAGACAATTGCAGCGATAAACGCAAGCAATTAATTTACCCTTTCAGAAAATATTTAATACCTTTGTCCTCTCCATTTAATGCTCTCTTCTCTCACCACCCAACCCTCTTCAATTTATTGCTCCATTTGTTCCTTTCTATCTCATTTTGAAAAGAAGAAAAAAAAAGTTCACATCTTTATGCTTCAAAAAGCTTTGATTATTGCTATGAACTATGGAGAAGATTCATGACAAGACAAAGCAAAGCAAAACCCTTCTATGATTTTGAACATTACAAAAGTAGCCGTTGTGGGTTGAAGAAGGCTAGTGAGTCAACTCAAGGAAAAGGGTATTAAGGTCATTACACTTGAGTGAAGATTTGTTGGCTTGTGCACGAGGGTTTAAGGTTTATCTTTGAGAAGTGAGAGGCCTTGAACTGACCCTTTTTGTCCTACATAAAAAAGGTCAATGATACACTTAAGAGAGCTGTGTTCAAAGATTAATTGACTCAAATCATAACAAAGATATAAACATATGATTGACATTTTCTCATGTGATAAACATACGATAATCAACTTCGATCGACATGTAACAAAATTTCAGGTTAAAAAAGCCACACCAACACATCATTTAAGCATTGGGAAGGAAAGAATGGGAATGAGTTTGTCAGGTGAAGCCAACAACATGGTCTATACTTCTCCATTGGTCGGTCCCAACTAGAGAAACCATACAATTATCAGAAAAAAACAAAGTGCAATAACAACATTTGATGTTCTATGATGGACACTAAACTTTAATGTTTTACAATGTCATAATCAAATTTACCATAGATGCAATAAAAGATGAAGTTGCTGTTAACTTGAAAGTTTTGGAAACATGATAAGCAATGTATAGGTGTTTATATTTGCTACTTGACAAAGTTGACACAATCCAGATATTTATAGTTGCAGACAAGGATAACCCAAAAATGGCCAACAGTTGTGTAATTCAATTCATGTTAGTTTGAATTGATAATTGTATCAGTACAACATTCAGCTTTTTCTGGTGATTTTGCCTTTAAGAAGACAAAAACGAGGAAATAAAACATTTGCTTCATCTGTTACAACAATAGCTTTGTTTCGTTGAAAATGTTGTCTGTTCTGAGTCACAACGTTTCCTCACGCCCAGTTTCACCATTCAATTCGATATCATTTACATTATCAGCTACCGAGAAACTCCAAACAGAAGCACAGTTTTCATAACCTACCAAAACATATAACAATGGGTTATTAAGTATAAATATTCTCAAGTATTTAAAAACATGAATGTATATAAAATTGAATTTTCAAGGCTATGGGAATTACCACTCAATTGAAAATCCTCACTGGTTTCATCGTCAGGACCTTCAAATCTTCGGTGTCCAGATGATGATGCAGCCATGGGAAGATATGGATGAAAAGAGAAGCCATTGACAGTGTCTGTTGATTGAAAGACAAACCGGTTAGAAAAAAAAAGTATTTACAATAACAATACTTGCACAGTTTCAAATATCAATTACCAGATGCAGCTTGAAAGCTTGATGTCCATTGCCCAGTTTGAAGGTCATAAAAATGAATTAAACCATCCTGTAAAGGATGATAAATAAATAAATGCGTAAATACAAAGTTATAATCGGACTCAACCACAAAACAAGAATATTATCCATAAATGATACCTGACCACCAGTGCCAAGATACCGGCCAGAGGGATCAATATCAAATGATATCCGTTGATTGGTATCTCCGGATGATCTGTATAACCTTGTTTAGGTTGCACAAAACAAAAAGAAAATAAGGTAGCAATTCAGTTGCACATCATTATAAACAAGATGGCATTAACAAATCATAACGGGATGTGTATATCCGAATATATGATCTATGATTTTTTATCGGCAATGTGTATCAAGATTTGGGCTTCACTTGCTTATGTAGAAGCAAGAAAGCACCAAACTTGTGATTTTTATAGACATAAGATTGATGTAATATGGAGCGTTGCACAATCTCTCTGTGAGGCAAATGTATCATAAACATGTCACCCCGATAATAATAGTGTAAGCAAAAATGCACAGTGATTATATTGAATTGAAACTACAAATATATGGCTTCTTACAGAGAGATGGAAAATACTTACTTGTACACAGCTTCAACAGTGTTGCGGATGTCCCAACACATTATATAAGGGTCCTTCAAGAAAAATGGATGTAAGACATCATCAACAGCATGCAGATGATGAAATAAATCTCCTATCATATAGATCACTTCCTCCTAATTTGGTAAATGGCTTGGTTATTAGAAAGAAAAAAAACATTTATTAAATCATAGACATGTGTGGCCGGTTTAGCAAGAGAACGAAAAAGAAGAAAAGAATAACCAAATAATAATTGTCTCCTTCTAGACTTCGGTTTTTTACTAGATATATAACTTGTACTCCAAAGAATTCAATGGGTTATATGTAGCTTTCTGTTCCTGGGTAATTCGTATTGTTATGGATTTAAATAGATTGATATTAAATTGCAGCCTTTTAGGTTAGAAATATATAGACATGAAAACTTTCTCTGATGTAATTCCACTGAACTAGGAGAAGAGCAGGATATGTGAAAACTTTACCTTCCTGCCTCCCGTATATAAATAGTTCCCGTCTTTTGAGAACTGAACCTGAAAGGAAAAATATGATTTGCCTTCATACACTAATCTCATAATCCAAATTAATTAATTGACTGATAATTAATATTCTAACTTACATGTGTAATACCACCTTCTTGGCCATGCAAGACATACAAGAGCTCCATATTATCTTCCCTGTAAATTGCAGTGCTGTTGCTATAAGAACCTGTAGCTAGCATTCCAGTATGACTTGGACTGAAAGCAATTGCAGATATAATACCTGGAAATGATAAACAAGCTTAGTGATTTCTTTTCATTGTCTTATAAGACACTAATAATACAACTCTTTAATGGTAGTGAAACTGTGAATATGTAACCTGTTTGGCCTTCTTTGTTTTTTTGAAGAGTGGGATATTGTCGAAAATCCCGACCAGGGCGATGTATATCAAATACTCTGATAGTTTTGTTATATCCGCCAAATATCCTTCAATATAAAATAAATTATGTAAGTTAAAATGTATATTCCATGTCAAATATAAGCCTATTTTTTATGTTAGTGAAGCCTACAATGTACATTCGATGTTAAACCCATCCTTGCTGTTATGCACATGGAGGATGCTCAATTTCCACAAAACTAGAACAATAGGTTAACCCTTAATAATATATTTTTGGGTAACAAGGCTTTAAATTTTCTATGTAACGAAAACGATGTATTGACACTATTATAAACAAATCAAATAGCAGAAATGGTAAACTATGAAACCCTTAAGCAGAAACTTTACTCACTTAGTTGCAGCAGGATTGAACGCAATTGAAAAGGCAGCAGTAATTTCATCCACAGCATCATATGCTCTGTATGTACAGCGTAGCTGAGATTTAAATCGGATATAATTAGTGAGTGATCAGATATAGTAATAACGATTCCAAATAGAGCCACTTGGTTAAAATGCCAAAAAAAAGTGTATGCAATAAGGATTTATCACCTGGCCTGATGTAGCATCCCAAAGATGAATTGGATGATCACGGGTAGTAGTTGCAAAAACACAAGAAACTGGGTCTAAAACATCCACCAAATCTCAAATTAAACTTCAAGTCACAATCATCTTCATCACATATATATATACACAATAGATTGAATGGATGGATGGTAAATAACAATATTTTCACAATAAAAACGGTTTGAGCCATACCTGAAGCAGACATGTAAGGGTACCAACAAGAATCATAAATAGACTCTCCTTCACCCACAACAAGGCTTGCAGCATAGGAATCTGCAGCTTAAGAGTAATGTCATGAGAAATGTAATGAAAGAAAGCAATTACAGCATGCAAGAAGGATCAGATTAGATGCCAAAACAATCAAAATTGCATATCAGCTATCAGTAATAGTATAGTTGATCAAATCCCTCGTTCTCAAGACTGTTGTTGATTAATAAAGACAAATTCAATTTGCACCCATATAATAGACATAAAAGAATTAAAAATGCATCCGAAAGCTTCAGAGTTAACCTGCTAACTCATGCACAATACATAAAGAAAATTCCAACTAAGCATTGACACTTTTTTCTTCTCAAGTGACTTTTGAGTGTGTGTTACATAGCACCCAAATGGTTTATCAAACTCACCTTGGTCATCATGTGAAGAAGAGGCATTAAGGTACTCGCTACTTCCATAATCTGGCCTGAAAGAAACAAAGCATTAACATGTGCAAATGCTAAGAGCATACTCTAAAGACATACCCATAACAAAACTACAGAAAAAAAAAAAAAAAAGGGTTGCAACTTTCAATGCCCCTAGAATTGAATTCTCTGAAACCCACATCAGACCTTACAGCTCAAATGCTAAAAACATACTCTAAACAACATACCCATAAGCAAAACTCAAAAAGAAAAATCCAAATTTCAATGCCCATAGAATTGAAATCTCTAAAACCCACATCAGAACTTACAGAGCAAATGCTAAAAACATACTCTAAATTGAATACCCATAAGCAAAACTGAAGAAAAAATCTCAACTTTCAATGTCCATAAAACTGAAATCTCTGAAACCCACATAGAACTTACAGTGCAAAGATGCGGAGATTATTGTCCTCGGAACTGGTAAGGAAGCAAGACCCATCTGGAGACCTAGACGATCAATTAATCGACAAAAGAGAGAGAGAAAAAAAAAGGAAGAGAGTGATTGAGCAATGCGCAATAAGATAAAAAGAGGGAAGAACAATTAGGAAAATAGTGATACCATTTGATGGCCTTGAAGAAGTTGTTAGGGTTAGGAGAGGTCCTGAGCTGGTGGCTGAAATGGTAGGTTCTGTAGGGAGGAACATCAAATTGAATTGAAGGGTATGAATACTCTCCGTGCTCGTATGGTTGAGCGGTCTCGGTGGGCTCAATCAGCTCCTGATGCTCTTCTTCTCCATTGGCTTCTGCTGTTATATCTTCTCCCATGGCTTCTGCTGGCGGAGCTTGGCTGCGCTGGTATGGTAGGTTTGTGCCCAGCCCGCCAAAATTGTGAGGAGTTTTTGACGATGAAGCCTTTTATTAGAGCATCTCAAATGCAAATAATCTAGGTTAGGTTTTTGAAAGAAAAAAAAAAGCTATAAGAAAAAGAAAACAAAAAAATTAAACTATTGAAAATTGTCAAAATAATAGGAATATCTGGATTCGGTAATTGATTTATAATTATTTATTTATTTTAAGGGGTAAATATATATTTTCAAGTTAAATTAATTCATTACCCTCTACTTCTTTTTGAATCAATTCACCACGACCAATTATTTTACTATTTCAATGTTAGTGAAAATGGATGGAAATCATCCATTTCCACGTCATATACATGACATGTGACATCTTAATTTTCAAACAATACTACCCTTCTATTAATTTATCCTCATATTATTTTAATTTCACAACAATTCATC
>JAYMSW010003382.1:0-12287 GCA_036897725.1 Erodium texanum | reverse complement strand
TGGTGGTGGTTCCTTGTTCGACTTAATGCTACCTGAGTTCACCGCTACATGTGATTGGGTGCTTTCGTCGTGTCTTTTTGCTTTTTGTTGTTTTTTTCTTCGTATTTTCCTCGTTCTGTTTTTGTTTTATTTCCCCCTATCTTGTTGCTCTTTTTTAGATGTATATGTTTTGTTATGTATTTTTTTTGTGTTTAATAATATATAAATATTAAAATATAAATATTTTTTATTTACAGCATTGCTGTCGTTAATCTTTTTTTGGGCCAATACCAATATCACCGCTGACAAATGAGCCTACAGCATCCGAGATAGCAAGCCCAATTACAAAGCTTACCAACGTCATCGTTTACGTTGCTCTTAATATCTCATCAAACACTACTACCCAATATCTGACATATATTATTTCAATATTAATTTACGTCTGATCCATATCATTCAACCATCATAACACTTAATGCCACCGTCTTCTTATGGCCATACCTAATGCAAATGTAGTCCATTTTGTTTCGACCCCTTTTGAGAATCCAAACAAATGTCATGTGCACAAACTGTCGATAACCAATCAATCTACCTGTTTTTTTTTTTTTTTAATTCAGAAACTAACTAACGATCTATCCTAACACTATACACACAAAACACACATATTATCCGAAGGGAAAATTTCATATAGATATGATATATAAATTATTTGTTTCGAATACTTACAGTCTATTTTTTCTTTTCTATTTTATACGATTACAGTAACCTTTTTTTTGGGTTCAAGTCTATTAAATTTTAGTAACACCCTAAAATTTTAAGTAAAATCTCGTAAATATGCCCCTACACACTAAAAATAAGATTTTAAAACTAAAATGAAATAAATACAAAATGTCAAATTTAAATTTAAAAATAGAAAAGTGTTTCTAAAATATTTTTATTGAAAATAAAAACTAAAAAATGGAAACATATTTAAAAATAATAAATTTTAAAATTGAGAAAAGTAATTTTAAAATCAAGAAAAAAAAATAAAACTGAAAAAAAAAAGACGTCATTATGATGTCACCTGTCTTCTTCACGGGACAATGATGGCACCAAGGGCATGAAACAGTGTTAGAGTTCACAAACCCGAGTCAGAACTAGTGCCGATCCTACCTAGAGGTCATCGAACCTTAGTCAGACACCATTCCAGGTATGATGATGCTGACGTTCGACCCGAATGACATTCATATTTTGTCGAGGAACAGCCCCCAGATCTGAACTGTTGCTACTCTAACGGGGCTTGCTAACGCGTTCCATCTCTAGAAATCAGGCGGGGCTCGAGAATACAACGATGGACAACGTGAATTTCAGCTTCGATCATTATTGTTCTACACAACGACGATGCATAGTCGGAACCCTCGATCTCTCAATCTCCATGGAATGGAGCACAACTGGCAAAGATGGAGCGCGAACGGCTAGTTAGAAGGTCGACAACGTCGATCTGATACCCATAGACCGACATACAACCTTGTGCTCCCTTGCCAGATTGTCACCAATCCGGAAAGACCCAAACCGGGTTCTCGAAAATTTAGTTAATTTTTCAATTTTTTATGTCAAAGAGAATTCTTGTCATTTTAAAAAAGTAGATGGCACATGCTGGTTATGTGACACCAAATTAGATGTTTTCCGTTAAAAATAATTGTCAATGAACCCAAAAAATTGTATATCGCACTCTAATGAAACTGGAAAATGTAGACCATAAGTATTTGAAATAAATAACTTATATACCGTAGCTGTATGAAATTATCCCTTATCCGAAATTAAGCTCCATGCCAAAAGCTCATTTAATTGCTTTCTTGTTCCTAAACTAGGTATGCATATGTCCTCTGCACAAACTAGGGAAAATGTCAATAACGCATCCCATACTGTCACAACTTATCATATTTTTTTTCACTATGTTATGCGAAAACATCATAAACTAACCCCGAAACGAAAATATATCATCAAAACATGTTATTTTTGTACCAAAAAGACTAAAGTGCCTCTCTTTGAGTTTCAAATTTCCAAAGATAATGTCATTGAGCACGATTTTTTCTGACAAACTTGACGGGCCCGAATGAACTCGATAGGCTTGATGTTCATTTTTTGGGTTTTTTTTGAATTTTTAAATTTTATATTCAAGGGTCATTTCTAGTATTTTGAATCTTTTGTAAGGTTTTGGTGATTTATTTTTGTTTCGGGGTTAGTTCCTTACGTTTCCACATAGCATAGTGAAAACAGTGATAATTTGTGATAGTATGGGGTGTGTTGTTGATTTTTTCCCTACAAACTAATATCTAGGCCAAAATTGATGGATATTATTAACAACAACAAATATATCGTCAAAAAACTATTATAAATTTGGTTACGGAATTGTGATCTTAAAATTACTACCAATTTAAATTTATGGTTGACCACTTTTGGTACCTTTCTATCTTGAGAGAGGAAAATCTTTATTGCTAAAACAACGTTCGTAGACACTATAGATACATGGTTCGAGGGATTGATGTTAGTCACCCCTACATCGTCTACATGACTAGAAGCATATCTAGCTAATTCATAGGCTACTTTATTAGTATACCTCATAATAAAAGAAACTGAGAACTCATGTCCTTACCTTTATATCCCATGTCCTTTCTCCAATTTTCATCAAGTTATTAATTCAATTTGTCAAGATATTATGTGGTTCGTCTGCACCTAAGGGTTATAATCCATTAGCCATGGCACCCCGATAATAAGTGTTGTTGCTCCAGAATCGATTGAGCATCTAGCTCCTTCTTTAGTAACGTGTCAGGCTTCCAATAAGCTTGAACAAATAAAACTCGGGTTTGGCCCTTTAGTAGCTTCCCAAAAAGAACGAGCCTTGAACAAATGAGAAACCATAATGGCTTCATTTTTAAGAATCACCACCCCTATTTACTCAATAACGCCATATTTAAAATCCCTAGGTCCTTGAACCCTAGGCCTCCCACATCCTTATGTTTACATAAATTTTTCCAGATTGTCCAATGAATTCCTTTCCCTACACCTCCATTTCCTTTCCATCAGTAACGGGCCAGAATATTCTCTATATCCCAGATCAATCCCACCGAAAATAAGAACACTCTCATCGTGTAGGTAGGAATTTCTTGAGCTATTGACTTTATAAGGACCTCTTCGCCGGCTTGCGACAAAAGTTTACTATCTCAGCCTCTTACCTGTTGAGCTACTATATCCCGTATAAATGTCAAGGCTCACTTTTAGTTTCTTCCTATCATATTAGGAAGCCCCAATTATGTTGAACAATGATTTTCTTCAGGGATACCTAATGCTTGACATATATTTTCTCTTTCTAGACCCCGCATATTGCCATTGAAAAAATAGACGGTTTATGAAAATTAATCAACTGGCCCGAGGCTTTCTCATATTCTACCAAGGGATCCTTAAACCACCAGCTTTCTCCATCGTAGCTCTATAATACACATAGTTGTTATCAGTGAAGAATAAGTGAGATATCATTGGGGTGCCCCTCACAATATTACAATCCTTCAGTGAGCCTTGTCTGACATGATCATCTATAAGTGCAGATAGCTCTTCTGAGCAGAGTAGAAACAAGTATGTGGATAAAGGATCTCCCTGAACATATGTTTAGAGATATTGTATACATACATTCATATATCATCTCGCACCAGTGCTTGTCGAACCCCATTTTTTTCATGATTGCAACCAAAAAAATTCATTCGACTCGATCATAAGCCTTACTCATGCAACTTCAAGGCTATATATCCTTTCACTCCTTGCCCCTTTCTTCTAAGGTAATGCAGCACTTCATATGAGATAAATATATTATCTGTAAACATTATGTCTGGTATAAACGCACTCTGATTCTCTATATTTGTGTCATTCATAAACTCTTCATCCGTTTTTCCATAGTCCTCGCAATAACCTGATATATAACATTACAGAATGCAATTGGGCATATGTCTCTGACCCCTTCCGGATTACATTTCTTTGGTATTAAAACCATATAGGTATCGTTCGTAGAATCCAACAACCGTCGTGTGAGAAAGCATTGTTGCACCTCGTGGACCACATAGCTTTACACTGTCACCCAATATGTTCTATAAACGCTCTGGTTTAGCCTGTTAGGGCCCGATGACTTATCCTTCCTCATACAAGATAATGTGCAATAGACCTCCTCTTTACTAACTAGCATAAAAAAGCTGTAATTCTACATTTGTGAAATTATCATACGAATATTATCTAATAGAGAGTCGAACTCAATAACTAAGGAAGTGAATAAACTTTGGTAGTACCTAAGCAAAAGTTCTTCCATTCTCCAACACTACTATTTCCACACACCTCCGTCATCTTTGAGTTTCTATATATTATTGATACGCCCATATCCTTGTCCTTGTGATGAATTTTTTTTTGTGTTACGGTCCCAATCTCTCAACTAGTCTTGTTTGGCCCTTTAACGCCAATTAATTTCCTTTTGGGTCAAAAGCTCGGATATATCCTTTTGGAGGGCTACAAATCTTCGAAAACTGCTCTCATCGGATCTGGGTCTCAAGTGATTCAAATGCCTTGTCATGTTTCTCATTTTTTTTCCGTCTAATTAGTCCATGTCCATCGTGTACTGGACCAACTCAATAACTTGCTGCCTAGGTTCTGGGTTCTCTCCATAAACGAGGTCCCTACCGAGATCGGAATGCCTCTTGTGTAAGTGTATGACACCCTTCTTCGTTGTTCTAGTTATTTTCATAACATAATCTTCACGTATAAGACCGTTCATCTCTAGCTTGGAATCGCATACATAAAGGGCTATGATCCGACGTTGCTACGCCTAAGTTCTCATAATACGCGTCTAGAAACATATCAAACTATTGAGGCGCTTCTACTGCACGATCTAGTTTTGATTCCATCCAGTATGGACTTCCTCTTCCTTTCTCCCACGTAAATGCATGCCCCCTCAATTCAAGTTCCTCAAGCTCATAATCCATAAGGCATTGGCGGAAACTGATATCCTCCCGGAACAAGTGCACTCCAGTGGGTGCAAGTAATACAAGTTGAGAAGTATTTAGAGAAGAGCAACTTGGCGTTGTCAAACCCACGAGGAAGGGAAGATACCTTGATATCGTAGATGTGTTAGTTTCAAGAGGTCAATCCAAGTCACAAAGTTTTGGAGGAACAATATTTTTGGTATTTTGTAAATAAGGAAAGCAATGTAAATAAAGCAATAAGCTAAAAGCATATCTATTCAAGATCAAGAGTGATTCTAAGGCATGGGATCCATAGAAATTGCGTTAGGTGACATTGTGTTTTTAACTTTAAACTTGTGTTGTGTCTAGTAATTAAATAGCCACGGAGCTCTATCGAGGTAACCCTAGTTCCCTCCCGGGTCGACTAAGAATCTTACACAAGTTAACCGTCCAGTTATCCCTATGTAGATGTACACAAGTCATGTAGCATTCTCCACTTTGAGCCTCTAACTTTAGGCTAGGTGAACCCTATGACTATGACTTTAGCAATAACCCCCTCGCGTGAGATTTAAAGGCTAGTCTAGACTAATAATTTTCATTAACTAATCTCAACTCCTGTTTTTTGACTTATTAGCTAGATCAATTACCAAGGCCTACAAGAGAGGTAATTAAAGCATTAAGTTTAGATTAGCCTAATTCACTCTAATCTAGCACATTCAACACAAGTTCTCAACATCAGCACAACATCACCAATCCAATCTCTACTCACCCACGCCTAGGAACAAGGAAAACTACCCACTCATGGCATCAATACAAGAAATCATGGATAGAATTACAAATATAGACATATATAAGGTAGATGGAAGAATCATAATACAAAATATGAAGTACAAGACCAAGGAAAAAGGGTAAAAGACTTATAGAAATATCCAGTCTGTGTGTCATTACGGTCTGGGGTACGGCTGTGCCCAAGGGCGTTCTAGAGCTCGGCATGGTCGTGCCTTAAAGTGCACTCAAATCCAAAAATGACGGCTATATTGGTGAGCATAGCGGATGATCTGGATGCCTTGTATCTTCATGTCTTTAGGTAGGGAGGGAGACACAATCATGCCAATGGACCAATGGACGTGCCTTAGATGTGGCACGGTCGAGCCCATGTCCGGGCTAGCTCAGCATTGAAGGTAAGCTACTTCGGTACGGTGATAAGCACGACCGTGCTCGTGACCGTAGAGCGCGTGTCTGAGATATTGGAAGTGCCTTTGACCAACTTGCTGAAAAGCTCCAAAACAACTCCAAATCACCAAATCACCTCCAATAGACCACAAAGTACGGAAATGAGTAATTCTAGAAGATTTTATTCAATATCTAACTATACTAAGGGACAAAAAGCATATAAATGAGGATGAAATGCAAGGAAAATATCAAATGATGCACTGGCATCAAAAACATTCCTTGAGCCACTCCGAGGATGGGTGACCCCCTCGCTGTTCTTCTAGGTAAGCTATATTATTAAAATCTCCCATTTTACGACAAGCCTCATTTCGCAAAGCATCCAAGTGACGTAGTAAGTCCTATGTTTCCCTCCTTCTTACTTTTTTCGAGTTCTCCATATACCCTTATACATCTATAGTCCTAACCTTCCCCCAAATGAATGATCATATCAATATGTCACATCATTACCTCTTCCTGTCGTTTCCATAATACTGCCAAACCTCCTCCTGGCCCAAGTCCTTCTATTGTTAGCACACCCTCAAAGTGTAAAGACCACTACAATCGTTCAATTATTTCTCTCGAGTAACAGACTTAACTTAAAAACAACATCATTAGATCTTGTAGAGCTATCAGCTCTTTTAAGAGATTTTTTGTTTGTTTGAGGGTTTCCAAGCCCTCGACAGTTCCATGCAATGATGGATATTAAGTCCGGTCATGCTCCTGCCTGGAGCCTGTCATTCTCTATTTTAACTTATTCAAAAAAATTGAAATTTTAAAAAAATAAAAAATAAAAAGTTTTGGGTGTTTTATGAGTAATTTTGTATGATTTCAAGACTTTGATGATTGAATTGTTATTACATGCTCTTTTCTCATAACATCCTGAATTGCACTATGCACTCAAACTGGCATTCTAAATATCACGATTTTAGTTGTGCCTTCTTTATACCTTATGTGTGGTTGTTTGAGCCTAGAACTACATAGATGTTTCCTCGGGGTGAAATAGAATAAGGAACAAGATGATTAGGATAATGATTTTAGGTCATTCTTGGACCATTTGAGCTAAATTTACCCTACCCTCGTGTTGTTATCTCAATCACCTGATTTGAGCCTTAAGTCTTTCATTTGTAACTCGAACGCTACAAGCCTATGTGTCTTTTCATTTCTTTTATATCCTCATCATTATTTGATCCCTCACATCTTAGCTTAGATGCTTCTTGAGTAGGGTATCCAGGATTGTCATGAGATTAGAGGTTGAGAGATTACGAAATGGTTTGTGCAATATAATAAATGGGTGTAGAGAAAGAGAGAGGGTTGGTTCATGTAAAAATGGGGGTATGGGATATGTGATTCATAATTGGGTGTGAGTTGAAGCACATTTGTCAAGATATATCTTTATTAGCTTCTTTTCTATCATATACCTTACCTTTAGCCCCACCTTTTGTAAGAGAGATAGAGGCCCAACAAGAGTGGGAGAGAGAATCCTATGGAGAAATGGTAGGTAAATGATACCGTCGCTAGGACTCGAACCCTGGTCAGAAGGACTAAAGTTCAAGTGTCTTTACCACTAGTCTAACCAGCTTTGGTAACTTTCAAGTAAATTCATATTTAGTATATTCTCTTATCTATGTGCTTTCTTGATAAGGGTGAGTTTCATGTAGCATGAGCTACTCCGAGAAACTCTTTCTAATCAATATGTGTATCTACTTTAAGGAAAACCCGTTTTTTTCGTAACTTTTGCATGCATCATCCTAAGTATTTTTTTAGATTTTGTGCCTTTTGTCCATAAGTGTAGGATCATGCATTGCATGTGCATCTTTATTTTTGCTTTGAATAAAGAAGGCCCGGACTCCTCCTATCGAGGTGAACCTCGAGGTTTAACCGTATTCTATCTTAGTTCAGATGTTTTTAATTTTCACAAGGCGAGAAAATTTTAAGTATGGGTTACTAATGCAGGCACATCTTGAGTTCTACATCTACACTTCTAGCCCATATTTTGCTCTCTTTTTTTATCCCCAAATTCCCTATTTTGTTGATCAAATGCCTTCATTTTATGCTCTTTGGTATTATGTCACTTCGCAGGTATAAAAAAGGCGTTTTGTAAGCAAAATGAGGCCTTATAGCCTGATGTACGGTCGTAAGGTGTGGGTAAGCCTTTACAACACCTCTAACGGTTGTAAGTGTCGAAGTAGCAAAGAATCCAAAAACTCAAGAGTTTGAAGAACATATACCACGAGCGTTGTAGTTGTAAGGATAGGTGTAACAGCCTCATGTACAGAAGTATATCCTAAAGTATGGAAGAATTCCAAAACCCGAGAGTTTGAAGAACATATACCGCAAGTGTTATAACTATAAGGATGGGTGTAACATCCTCTTGTACAGCCCTATAACCTGAAGTATACACAATCATATCTCTATAGTTTCTCATAATCGTCTCACAAACTCATGGGCGGCCGTAATGACGGTTGTTACAACCTTCTGTACAGCCGTAAACCAAAGTGTGTCGAGTCAAATTAGGCTTCAGTTTAGGAAATTTCCTATTTTGTCCCTACAAATTTAGAAAGTATAAATTGCAATTTAGGGCCAAAATTATAGGATTTATATTGTATTGAGTACTCTTTTGCTTTTGTTTCAAGGCTTGATCTAGACTAGGGAAGAAAGAAGACATCGCCTTGTAATAATTTACTTTATCAATATATGATGATGTTTATTATGTTTACTATGTCTTCTTCATCTTCATCTCCATTCATGAACAATTAAATGTGTTCAATCTAATAGGATTGGGTATTCGTTTAATGTTATGAAATTAATCTAGGTTAAGGTTACAATTGATTCAAGCTTAATGTTTTTACATCATGTGCATGCTTGATAATAGAACTAGGTTAGTATCTAATACTTGAAAGATGAGAATAGTAACAATACTACAATTAATTTTAAGTTGGACTTAAATCCTGATTAGAAATAATAGGATTAGTACAATCGTAATAGTTATAGATTACCAAATTAAAAGCTAGAAATTACCACAGAACTTAGTACTTCGGGTCTTTCTACACCTAGACTAAAAATGGTTAGGCGGTTAGATTCCATTAGGATCCTAATAATTAGAAAGGAGTTAGGATTAGTTGAGCGGTAATTCGTTGTACCTAGAATAGATAATTTTATAATGTTAATGCATTATCCAATGTGTTGTATGACTCTCTATGATCTCGTGCCCTAGATTGCCTTTTATCATCTGCATCACAACTTGATTTTATGTGCATTTGTTTTACTTAATTGAAATTCCAGATTATAGAATTCAAAACCCCCTATTATTTACTTTAGTTGTCTTCAAAACTGTTTCTAGTCACATACTAAATAGAGTCTTTTGTTTGATATTGTTTCCCTTAGGTTCAATATCTTGGGGTCTTTAACTAAAAAAATCATGTATTACTTTGACTGGTATACTATTGTATCATGAATTTTATTTACTTATTTATAGGTAGGTAAAACTCTTGTTAACTGTAATCACCTTCTCGTCACAGCCCACTACTACCGCTGATCTTCTTCACAAAAGTACGGAACCTTAATTCTTGCGTGGACAAACTTTCGCAACCGCGAAACAGAAAATGTGAAATAAATATCATCTATCCAGTCTGGTATCCTTAATCTTACATTTTCCCATCTTTCCCCATCTCTTCGTCCTCAATTTTTCTCTTCGTCGCTGCTTGCGGAGGCAGTGAGCATGTCTAGTTCTCTCTCTCTCTCTTTTCCGGTGGTCCGTTGTCGTTTGGCTTCTCCTCGCCAGGGTTGCTCCTCCTCAAATCTGTTTCTCCATCTGGATTCAGGAAAGGTGAGCATCAGTTCTGAGGCGCGTGGGGGTGGCGGAGTGTGTGGCGCGTGGTCGTCAATAAGGTATCAGTTTAGTCTAACTTAGGTGCGCAATTGTCGCGTTGTTGGTGCACAATCATTGTACTATTAGGTCAGAGTTATATTTAGTTCAAATGTGACCTCTACGAAAGTCATCAATCTTATGTGAATGATTTCGATTATAACTTCTTGTTAGCACGAGTCTCTAATCTGACATGACCTATTTTGGTCAAAGATTTCTATCAGAACTAGTTTACTACTATGTTACGACGGATTACTCCGTCCGATTAGTAAAACAAAAAATCTTACATTTTCCCAACAAATTAAATACATATGTAGAAAATTGTAGTATTTCGAACCCAAAAGCCTTATCTGTTTTAGAATGGGCCCACAAGATAGAAATGTTTGCTACATTGGACTTATTTTGAAAACAGGCCATTAAGGCTACAGCAGTCCCAGAAATAGACCCAAATTCAGATGATGGTGCACGCGAGAAACAGCTGCACTCTTCCACACTCTAAGTAACCCCATATCTCAATCCGAAATGAAATATAAAACTCGCTACGTCAGCTCAGACAAGCACGTGGCATGGCCAAACCGAACCCTATATCCTCTGGTCAATAGCTCAAAGATCGTTTCCGTGGTAACCTGAACGTGTGAAGCTCCCCATCAAACGACATCAGAATGTTGCGTTTCGCTTCGAGCAGGCTCCTGTCCCTCGCGTCGCGCGACGTGCGGTCGCCGGCAGTCCAGGTGCTGCCGCGCTTCTACCACGAGAGGGTCGTTGACCACTACAACAATCCCCGCAATGTTGGGTCGTTCGACAAGAACGATCCCACGGTGGGGACGGGTCTCGTCGGCGCTCCGGCCTGCGGCGATGTCATGAAGCTCCAGATCAAGGTCGATGAATCCACCGGAAAGATTACCGATGCTTGCTTCAAGACCTTCGGTTGTGGATCGGCGATTGCGTCCTCCTCTGTAGGTAGGTCAATTTTAGTTATTTTAATCGCTCAATCTATAAGATAAATTAAGTATTTTAATGTTCTTGTTTTGTGATTTTGTGATTTTTCTTGTTTATACTTTGAGCTTCTGGGAAATATGTATCTTGGTCAGACTGTACAGTACAAACGACATTTCTTTATAGTTTTAGCAAAGGGAATAGAATTTTGGATGTCATGTTTTATTTTTTTAATCACTGGTTTTGGAGAATTGTTTTGAGTATAGGGAATAAAATGTTCTTTTGAATGCAATGATTGATTATATTGGGGAATGGAGAGAATGAAAATTTTGGATGATGTTGCTGTTGCGTTGCCTTGATTAAGGGGAGTTCTGGAAGTTAAATTTGATCATATTTGTGAATGGATGGTTCTGGAGGGAATAAAAGCAAAAATTTCTGGATTATGCAATGGAGATTTTAGAGGAGATATGACCCTACATGTTGTGCATCTAGCCTTCTGGTTTTATTAAGTTTGTAGGAAGATATATCAGGAATGAACCAAATTATGGGGTGCTGATACAGGTTATGCTGGCCATATGCTTTGAGTTTCAGGATTTTATTTTCATACCTTCTGAAGTTGTAGGATGATTAGACTAGATTTTGAGCATATCGATTAGAGTTGCATCTAAACCAGAGTACTCAGTTTGTCTTGTCAGGTGGGTGACTTTCATTGGGTTTTGGGTTTGCGACTTGATATTCTCAAATTGGCTGCTCATGTCTGTAATTATATGTTATTTTATTGAAAGGTAACTTTTATGAATGATTATGTATATATTTTCAATCCTGCAAAAATAAATGGTAGTAGGGTATTATATTTCCAGTTATAATTTAATGTTCTTGTTACTAATATTTTTCTATGCCGTTTGAGAGTAAAAGTCGTAATTACATTTTAAATCAACAAAATAGTGAAAACAGAAAAGGTTATGATTCAGTGGTCTCCTTGCATTTGTTCTTAACACTTGTATTTTCCATTTTAAGGTGAATTTCAGATAGCTGTACATGGTGGACCTTAAACGGTTATGTTTTCCCTATTATTGGTGCTCATTTTTGTTTTGGGTTTTAGTTGCTGGATTTTAAGTTAGGAGGAGTGAAGATGGAAAAAAACAAGGCCATCATACATGGAATATGTTTTAGTTCCTAATTTTATGAATTTTTATGACTTCGCTATGAGTTATATGTTGTTTGAAATAGATAGTATGATCATGTACGCCTCGAGTGCGCCTCAAGGCGAGGCGGTCGGATTTGGGATGTGAGGCAGCGCCTCAGGTGGGGAAAAT
>JAYMSW010003381.1:0-12287 GCA_036897725.1 Erodium texanum | reverse complement strand
ATTACCTCCACCATTTGAACTGTTATCCCATCCTCAAAAGCATCATCTATGTCATAACCACTCTCCACCAAGTCATTAATGTTTTCCCTAGTCAAATAATCTATGTTCGCTTTCCTCTTTACTCTGTCATACTTCGGTTTGAAACCCTCACATTCCTCACCATCGCCATTATACAAAAATCAGTACAAAAACATACATGCATCTAAGAAACCAGTGCACAAGTCATCTCATTTCATATACAATGCATTAATGAGAGAAGAAAAAAAAAAGCATCCAAATATTAGTTTAACGGACTAAGCATCCACAACACACCAATAACACCATATTGCAATTCATTCTACAGCTTAACCCCCACCAAGCGGAGCGAGAACCATGACCACAATATAGGCTTTATCTTTTCAACCAAACAACACCATAAATCACACACATCAGAGATATGATTTCACATCTTATACTTATAAATTCATTACTCAATGGAACAATCATCGGTTAATCGAATCAAAATCCCATTATTCAGCTCAAAATTGAACTAAAACCCTTATGCTTGATTGTTTAAACCATGAACGAATTAAAATCTAAACTTTCATATCATTAGATGAATCTAAACCCTAAACCTTCGTATCAATAGACGAATCAAAACCCTTAGAATGGCTGCCAATAAGCAAGAACGACTTACTAGAACCATGACTCAGATCGCGATTGTTCAATCCTCTGAGAAAAAACCTATTTGCCTTCAAATAATGGCGATGAATACGCTTCGGTATCGCAGGTGAATTCGTCGAAGCAAGTCTTAGCGTGTCGGAGAAAAAAATTGTTTATCGTGTCTGAGCAATTTCAGAATGGAAGGGAAGAGAAAGTGAAAACAGTTCCTTAAGAACAAGGATATTTTTGTCAATTCATAAAATATATGATGGAAGCATGACGCCATCTTGTGGAGTGTAACCAAACAGTAGTTAGGGTAGTGTGAAAAACAAAATTAAAGTGTAGTTAAATGTAAAAGGGTATTAGTTAGGTGTAGTTATATGTTATTTTCCCCTTATTCTTTGATCAATGTACATGCTGAAGCGTCTCATATTAAAATGAAGAAAGCAAATTTAACAAGCTTTAGCATAGAATCATACTTCATTGTGGGTCTATGATCTAGTCGTGTTTCCTTCTCAAGTCCGACCAGACACATATAACTTGACTTTAAAATCTTACATATTAAGACTTCAACCTTTACAAAGAAAGAAATTCTTCACACCACTTAGATGAATAATGAATTTGTTAGCAAACTGAGTAATATGTTTTGCAGCAGTCTCAACAATGACCCGCTCCAATACTAGTTACAGAAGCAGCTGTCTCGCTAAAACTGGAATGAGCACGATAATATACATTTCATTTACAACGATTCTAACAGAAACCAAGACAAGAGTACATACAACGTCAACTTACAAGACCAATCTGCTTACACTTTCAGCATGTCATGTTTAGGAGTCACACTACCATGTCATAGCAAACAGTTCTTAGTCCTCCACATCATGGCCAAGTTTGTATTTCAGTGACTGTTGTCTTCTCTTGTCTGTTTCAGTTGCTGGCGCATTCCACACAAAAAAATATAACGAGTATGAGGTCACTGGGTCCAAAACCGGTTGTTGTTGCCTATAAAAAAAATATATAACGCAAGAACTGACAGGTGTCATGAAGTAAAGCACTAAGCAGTTGTAGGTAGGCTTAGAGTTTAAATTTTTTTCTAAACCAGGTGATGAATTGTATAAATTACTTTTTTAGGAATTTATGGCAAGTAAAATACTACATAATGTGCAATTTCCGTGAAATACTTAATCTAATGAATTCTCCTATGGTATATAAGTTCAAATTCTGGCTGTGTTTTAGCCTAAAATCAATTCAATTAAACATGTTGACCCTAAAACGTAAAGTGCAGCAATTCTATTGTATATATGTTAAGAATCACAAACCTGACTTGCGTTTCACACTCTTGAATGTTATTTTTGTATAGGTTGGCAGATGGCATTCATGCATAGAATGGGCTCTGTAAGTGACTATCAGAGGCACATGCAACATCCCATAACCTATTCATCTCTGGTACAATAACTGCGCCAAGATCTGGCCTGTCCCTTTGGCAAAGCTCTGTGCACTTTAGGGCCAAGGTAGCAAATGCTAAAGCTTCCTCCATGGGCCAGTCGGTCACTGCTGGGTCAAGAATCTCTTCAAATGTTCCACCTGATATGGCCTTGTGGACATGGTGAGCAATACCCATTGCTGGCCTAACTGTGATAACTTGGAGTAGCATAACCCCCAATGAGTAAATATCCGATTTAGTGGTCAACTTTCCAGTTTGCTGATATTCAGGATCTATGTAGCAAAATGTCCCTGCAGCTGAAGTCATGTGATGCTGTGTGACACTATCTGCTACAGAAGGTGGGACTAACCTTGCTAGGCCAACATCACTAATTTTGCTGACATAATTATGATCTATTAGAATGTTGGCTGGTTTAAGATCTCGGTGCACAATGGGTTCTGGTTTTGTTTGATGGAGAAATAGAAGTGCTCTTGTAATCTCTGCTGCTATCTTGAACCGTATCCACCATGGAAGAGGAGGAGAATTGCCTCTTTTAAGAAGACGGTCTTCTAAGCTGCCATTCTCCATGTATTCATACACTAGACATCCATACTCAGGGCAGGCCCCTAGGAGGAGTACCATATTTGGATGCCTGATGCAACAGAGGACCTCAACCTAGCAGGTATTAAGGGGCAGATAAAGGAAGATTAGTTTAACCGATGATCACAGCAAATACACACTAAAAGCTCCTCCTATTGAATTCCCTATTAAAAAAATCCCAATCTAGGGATGATTACAAAAAGTACCGTGAGCTGTCCACTTTATACGTACAAAGAGGAAAAAAATTTAGGGAGGTGAAAATTCTCAATTTTTTTATTTTTAAATTTAAATTTCCAAGGGTAAAATCATCATTTAGAAACAAATTTATACACAATGTGTAACAAAAGGGGAAGTTCAGGGCTCATTTTTGCAATTAGTAAAGAGAGCTACAAATTGCAAAAAATGAATATCTCAGGATACTTTTTGCAATAATCCCCAAAATCTACATGTGTTAAGAAACATGTCAGCCTTTGAGATTAAATTTGAGAAAAGATAATTAACTTAAATTGAGTGCGAAGTTATATTGTGCAAGACTAGTGCCGATCAAATAATTAATTTAGCATTGTACCTCTTGTTGGAACTGCTTCCTCCCCTGAGCAGCATCAGGTCTTAGAACTTTGATGGCAACTGGGGTGTGATCAAGTTTACCTTTAAATACAGGTCCATATCCGCCTTCTCCAATTTTCATTGATGCTGAAAACCTATCAGTGGCTTCTTCAATTTCTTCTATAGTGTACTTTCTATAGCGAAAATCATTTTCAGCCAAAACAGTTATAGCTCGATCCTTTTGTTCCAACTTACGCTTGGCTTTCAGTTCTGCCTCACGTCTTTTATGTGCCTCCATCTCCGCTAGCTTCTTTGCTGCCAATGCTGCCTCGATGGCAGCTTTGGATCTAGCCTTCTCCATCTCTACCTTTGCAAGAGCCTCCTCCTCAGCATTCTTGGCTTCCTTAATCCTACGAAGTTCCTCCAGCTTCCACTTATTAAGTTCTACAGCCTGCACTTCAAGTAGTGATTGGTTAATCAGTACAATATTTGATTAATCGGATTCTTACTTTTCCCTCAGACATGAGACAGAAAATCAGTGTAGAGTGAGCATAAGAGCTGTAAGTTGAGATAGTAAATAAAGAAACTAGTTCCAGTGACACTACCATCTGTTGGGCTGATATTGCTTCTTTGCAAGCTGTACGGTACATGTCCATGGTTTGCTTGAGCTCTAGCTTTAGTCTTTCCATTTCAGCTTCTACCTCGTTCTGTAATACATCAAATATCCACGTAAGACAACTTGATCAAATTTGTAATTACAATCTAACGACAAGGTATGTAACTTGACTAATGCAGCATGCTAAGATTGGGCAGTTTGAGGGGCACGAATCATGATGAGATATTTCTACTGCCACCTAAGAATCCATGTTAGTAAAGATATGAAATTTGACAAGCATGTGATGAAGGTACTTATACCTTGGAAGAAGTTGGAACATCCACTGATTGTGTTGAAGAATTGACATCAGGGGACATGATACCAGGGTTGTTTGGTGACCGGATGGTGGGATTGTTGGGTGGCCAAATGCAAGCATTCTCCAAATCAATATCGATATTAGTTGGAGCACTCATGGTCCTACCACGCCTGGGTGATTTCAAATGATCTTTCTTCTTCTCACTGGGCAATGTCTCAGGTGTTACTTTTCTATGCCCTTTCTTCATAGACTGCCTTCTGTTTAAGCATTGTAGGACAAGAAAATGAATCATCAAAACACATAGCATTTTCTTCCATTGACCTTTCTTTAGTTTACCTCTCTCCATCGTCAATCTTTTTGATACTTGGCTGCGGCGCCTGCTCTGTCACTGGATGGGCTGCCACTCCCTGGAGGGAAGAGTGCCTTGGCAGGGGGGCGCCATTGGTCATAGGCCTTGTCCTGGGCCGCACTTGCACTGCCTTCCCTTTTGAGATGACATACACAGAACAATAATCAGGAGCATATTTCAAAATGGTTGTTGGCACATCATTCTGTTTGAAGGTCCTGCCATTGACAAAACCAATAGATTTATTTGATTCTGTGTGGTAATGGCGCAAAGAGAGAAAAGGACATGCCTGACAAAAGCATTTCTACTGGATGCACCAACAACAATATTGCTGACAAAATTGGAATTGATGTACTCCAATAGAGCCCTTGAAGTATCAGGTTCCTCAAGCACAACCTCTTCCATTTCAATCTGTAATTTACCATACAGATCATCAAAACCCAGAAAACGGAATGCAGCATAGTTTGAAATTGAAGAATGATGAATACCCCTTTTCGAGCACAGAATCCGCGGAAGGGACTGAACAATTCCTCGGCATTGAGTGCACTGACTGCGTAATCAAATGGAGGAATTAATAAAAAGGGTGCGAAATAGAGCAATTCCAGAAGAGAAAGTAAAAGGGTACCTACGGTGGCTTAGGGGTTTGGGGCTGACGTGAACGAGGATGAGACTGGTGTCGCTCATGACAAGGTGATCGGTGGCCCAGCGAATAGCGAACTGGCTGTTCTTGTCCCTGTCGATGGCCACCACCGTGCTTTGCAATGATTCCGGAGCCATAGCTATAGGGAGCGAGAAATTCAAATAAAATCAGCTTATTCCTGCAGCAGTCGCCGTAGCCGCAAAGAATAGAGCCTTCCCAGAAACGAACAGAGAGCTGTATAACCCACAACGGCGACACCACTCATATCAAAATGTCTGTCACCACAATTCCACCTTAAGTTTCGGAACCCCAACATCCATTTTCGGAGACCAAACGACATCGTTTCAATAAAACCCCGTTAAGAATCGCTAAAACGACCGTCCTTGTTGAACCCCGAAGCAGAACAGCATAGCACTCGGCAAGAGAGAGAGAGGGTGACAAATCTCAACAACATAGGGTCGTTTAGCTTGGGGTTGAATTGAATCGGATCGGAGCATTTTCTCGACGACATGTCGTCCATATATGTGTTAGAGCCGCCAACGAAGGGGAAGGTGGTACTGACGACGACGCACGGACCGCTCGACATCGAGTTGTGGCCCAGAGAAGCCCCCAAGGCCGTCAGGAACTTCGTGCAGCTCTGTCTCGAAGGCTACTACGACAACACCATATTCCATCGCATTATCAAGGAGTTCCTCGTCCAGGGCGGCGACCCCACCGGCACCGGCACTGGTCAGCCCTAACTTCATCTGCAACTTCCTCTTTTTCTTTCCCTTCATTGAATCGTGTTTTCGTTCACTTGAAAAGCTTAATTGCGATTCTGCAACTGTTTATTGATGTCCTGCTAGTCTGTATTGACATTGCCATTTTTCCTGAACTGGGTCAAATTA
Organism: Erodium texanum; assembly: GCA_036897725.1. Lineage (NCBI taxonomy): Eukaryota > Viridiplantae > Streptophyta > Magnoliopsida > Geraniales > Geraniaceae > Erodium > Erodium texanum. The sequence goes on along the minus strand of JAYMSW010003381.1, from coordinate 6,295 downwards.
CTTGGGCTTTAAATTTAGGGGTCAAATTAGATGTGAGTTGCAATTAAGTTCTAATGTAGTTTTGTATCGTGTGTTTGAGATATACATGTAAAAGGTGTGATGCAATGCTTTTAGCAGATATCTATAAAATGAAGAAATTTGTATGTTAGGGTTGTATATGTTTTGCATATTTGAAGTTTCTCACATAGAAAGCTTCTGTTGTTGAAGTATGACCGTCTGGAATCCCTGTTTGAGTTTATTACTGGATAGTTCATGAAACTTAGGGAAATAGCTAGTTGTTTTTTATAAATAAATAATTAATTATTCCCATTTACTTTGATTGTAGTCATCAACCAAATATTGATGATAACATTTTAGCGTTTTTCTTTTACTCAAGAACTTCATGAATATGTTCAGGTGGTGAAAGTATATATGGGGGTCCTTTTAGTGATGAGTACCATTCACGTTTAAAATTCAACCACAGGGGGATAGTTGCATGTGCAAATGCTGGCTCACCTCATTCAAATGGGAGTCAGTTCTTCATATCCTTAGATCAGTGTGATTGGCTTAACAAAAAGAATACCATTTTTGGAAAGGTATTAAATGATCTCTTACCTCCCTACTGAATCCTTCGGCAATAAGATTGAGTGTTTGGTGGGACTTTTTTCAGGTTACTGGGGATTCAATATATAATCTCAGCAGGCTAGCAGAACTTGAAACTGATGACAATGATAGGCCAATAGATCTACCCCCACAGATAATCTCTGTTGAGGTAAGTTTCTCACCATATTGTACTTGAGCATGCAAGTTTTTACCCCCAATGGTAAAGGCTCGTATAGGGATGGCAATGTCTTTGACTCTTTGGCTAAGTTAGTGTTGTTTAAGTTAAAAATACTAGGGTCTCATAACTTGAGATTTTAGAGTGGCCTGTTATTCCGTAGAAGTTATTGCAAAAAACCTTGCATGTGGCATAGTTCTTCATTTTAGTGATCAATTGCGCACACTAACTTTATTTATATTGGTTACTGGGGCTTGCAGTTGAAGCTATTGTTATATTTTGGTGGGCTGTGTTCGGGATCTTAGATTATTTCATCCCTCTTTATCGACACCATGTGAACCTGAACCCCTTGTTGAATTCAATGTTTTAGGTACTGTGGAACCCTTTTGAAGATATAATTCCAAGAGTCCTTGCGAGGTCTGTGACCCAACCTGTACCTGACAATGATAAGAAAGCTCCAAAACAAAAAGCCGTCAAGTAAGTCCTTCCAATGATTTTTTTTTTGGCTAATGGAAAACAGATATATCTAAATTACCTGGCAAGTCTAAATAAGTTTTATGTCTCTTATCTGTGCATGATGTAGAAAACTGAACTTGCTTTCATTTGGGGAAGAAGCTGAAGAGGACGAGAAGGAACTGTCAGCTGTAAAGCAAAAGATCAAGAGCAGTCATGATGTATTGGACGATCCTCGACTTCTGAAGGGTGAAGTTCCGAAGAAGGTATTGGTAATAGTACTGTATTACTTATTATATTATCCTGTTAAAAGAAATGCAGGATTCAGCTGATATCGATTACCAGAAATGTAATTTTCATAAGTGAATTGTTCTTTTCCTTTTTGGTGGAAAATATTATTCCCTACTTCTTTTATAAACCCGAACCTCTTTCGGCTTGGTTCAAGAGCAATATGATTATTATACCTATTGTTGTCTTCAATTGACTTTATATCGTGAAGCCTTTTTCTGATATCGTTTGTGCCTCACATATATGACACCTTTGTTTATCCAATAAGCATTTAATAGCATATGAGACATTCTTAACTCGATTTCTGAAAAGCAGGATTCATCTGAAGTGAAAAAAGTAAGAGAATCCATAAGAGAAGCTCTAAGCTCTAAGAAAGAAAACGTGGTGGAGGTTAAGGAAGACTCGGACACCAAAAAATCTGATTGTCATGATCATAGTGATGATGATTATGATGCTGATTTTGATAATCGAATGCGACAACAAATACAGAGAAGAAGGGAGGAGCTGGGAGATCTCCCATCTAAGCAACTCCCGCCTAAACCATCAAAGCCATCTAAGCCAAAGTTGCACAACGGTACTGGATTTTATATTCATTTAATCACTTCCAAAGCAGTGGATGTTCCGCATGGAACTCCCAATTTTATTAATTTGGTGGATAGCTTTAATTAGACTAATACTAACATTACCTAGTTATGTTACTATATGTTTTAAACTACCATATTATCACTGTGAGAGAAATCACTTTTTATCCTAAATCAATTATCATCACTATTTTATGGAATATCTACTGATTTCAACAGAACAGGTCTAATTTCAATAGGTTTTAGTTGTTCATTCTCATAGGCTAAGTAACTTTTTTTCTTTATTGATTGTCTCGTTGACACAAGTTGCCTCATCTTTTGTACTAGCAGGGAGTTCTAGCCCAAGGGATCATGAAAGTTCTAGACCAAGGTAAGCATTATATTTCTTGAACTAGTTGCTATCATGATCTGGTACTTAAAACTCTGTGTTAATTGATGCATGCATGAATGTTCATTATACAAATACTGAAATACTACACATCAGGTATATTTCTGTGTTGTATGTTATTTTCAAAATTAAGAAATGTAAGGAGGCTAGCGCTTATACTCTCCACTTTGTAATATCATGATTACTTTGGCGCGCGCGTGGAGAGTATAAACAGAAAGAAGTTATAGTAGCAGGTTTGAATCATTCATGTTATAGTCTTGTCTATTAGCTAGCATAATATCAGACATGTTGAAGTGTTGTCCCACATCGGAAGAATCTGGATGATGTGACTACCAGATAAGCATACTGAGGCCTCCACCCATAAGCTTGAGCTTTTGGGTTGGATTGGACTTTAACATGATATCAGAACTGGTTTGGATTCTGCCCTACCGTGCAGGACATTTCCTTAGGTGCCCATGTGTGTACCGGTGTCCCTTTGTGCAATGTGTGCTAGGCCTGCATGTGAGAGGGAGTGTTGAAATGCTGTCCTACATCGGAAGAATGTTGAGTAAATGACCACTTGATAAGCATATTGAAGCTTCCACTCATAAGTAAAAGAAAGAGTATTAGAAGTTTTGCCTGAACTGACTTTTGAATCATTGAGCTACAGTATTGGTGTGGGAAAATGAAAAACATTTCTCTTATTATTAGTGACATTTTATACCCACGTCTTCCCATAGGTAAAAGGTAGTGATGTTTTAGTCAAATGTTGTGTCATACTTGCTCATCAATCCTTTTCTGTGACTGCATAACTCACCTCACTTTGTTTGAGGATCACCATGTGAGGCCTAACTAGTGTATGGAGTCTCAAAGACCACACATTTTGAAAATGGGAGACTTCAACAATATTGAAAATTTAAATGGTTTTTCTTTTGTTACGTCTTTAGTTGATATATTTAGACCGCCATATTTGCCATATATTTTCAGAAGTTACAATGGGCTTTGTTTGTAAGTTTTAGTTAAGATTTTAAATTATCATAAAATCAATATATTCTCGTGGTTTTTCAAAAATCAGCAGTGAGGGCTTGAGGCCCCACGGGCCCCCGCCCTGGATTGAGTCCTTGTATTTGTGAGTTATATGTTCTCTTTCTGTCATTTCCCATTTATATGTGAAGTTATGCAGGGGGTATCATTTGAAATGGTGAAGTCGTGTATTTATGAAAGATGCATCAAAAATTCAACGAGAGATGATGCATAACTATACTATTTCATTCTTGACCAGGTCCAATACTGAAAGTGTTCGTGATGAAAAACCAAGGGTGGAAAAACTATCCTTGAAGAAGAAGGGAATAGGATCAGAAGCCCAATCTGAGCGCGTCGCTAATGCAGATGCAGACTTACAGTTGTTAGGTGAAGTTGAGCGAGGAAGGCAATTGCAAAAACAGAAGAAGCGCAGACTTCAAGGACGCGAAGATGAGGTATATTTACTGTGCATGGTTAATGCTTGTGTTTTGCCCCCATGTCTTACCTTTTCTTCTATCACCCTGTCAAAGTCTATTATGATGGACTATGTGGGTCTGTTTGGGAGCTATGGAAGTCAAAAAATGATCTGAAGATATGCTGATCAGATGTTCTGCTCATTCAAAATCAGAAAATATAAATAGATTTCTAAACCCAAAGTTCGAATGATGCTCTTTGAGAAGATAGAGAGAACCTAAGCATGTTATTTGACTATAATCATTAATTTTCATAAATATGTCCTGAATAACCAAATGAAAGTTCCTTTTGCTGTTTGGTGATCATGGTTAAAGATCTCTTCTGTGCATGACAGATTGAGATTTGGGCAATTGATGAGGTGAAGAAGAATCACTCTTCCTCATCCCCAACCTTCTTTTGAACCAGTTTCTTATTAACTTAGTTCAGATCCAATGATGTCAGAGAGTGAGTCTGGTAACTCAATTGATAACTGGTGGTATATATAAGATATATGACCTTCCAATTGAGTATTCGGATTGTTTAGCTCTAATTGCTGGAGACTTTACCAGCGGTCTTTGCATAATTTTATGTACTTATTTTTTTTCTTCTCTCATTTTGTTATTTAACTGCGGTCTTTGCATATCTTTGTGCACTTATGTTTTTTTTTTCTTCTCTCATTCTGTTACAATTAGATTCTTGCAAGACTTGAGAAGTTCAAGTCAACAATCTCTGCAAAGAAGCCTGATTCCTCAAAGAGTGAGTCCGAAGGTGGCACTGACGAGGATTTATCTGATTGGGGAACCGTACGGTTAAAGTTTGGGCCTGAATCTGGAAAGGTAAGCTGTATCTTTTACCTTGAGTACATATAGTTGATGAATATATATATATATAATTAGAAGAGGAAAATGGTGAATGAGTTTTACCATATATTATCCTTGTTTTTTACACTTAGGATCTGTTGACTCCGTGGTCGGATAAGATAATTTCGGATATAGTTTTATATGGTTTGTGAATGAAAATGCAGGATCGAATGTCTCGGAGGGAGGATCTGAATGACTATGTTGTGCATGATCCTCTGTTAGAGAAAGGGAAAGAGAAGTTCAATAAAATGCAAGCCAAGCAAAAGCGACGGGAGCGAGAATGGGCCGGCAAATCTCTCACCTGAGATAAGCTTGCAAATCCAAATCTAAAAAATGATGTTTACAAGGCAGAAAGATTAGAGAACCAAACCAAATGAGGAAGTTGTGTTGCAGAAGTGTGAGCATCCATGCCATAGGCAGGTTCAACGCCGAGCAATCCTTTTAGTTGGAATTTGCTATGTTGTTTGTTTGACTTTTTAGGAGGATCATCAAATCTCCTAATGCCTATAATATTCGCCAACTTGTTATCCATATTATATATTCTCTGGTTAACGTTCCCGAAACCCAATATGAAAACCATTCATTTATATATTTTAAAATTAAAAATACATATAATATTTTATGGTGTCATTTCACTGTAAAGCAGTGTGAAAATAAAAACTAGGTACTGGTCTCAATTGTTGAATTTCTTTTCATCAATTTTCATGGGGGGTTTCATTTGAAAACAAATGTAAAATCAAGGTTTAAGATATTTTTTAAAAAGCAAACGATTTAAAAGTTACAATCCAACAATGATTTTCTATTGTAAAGATGGTTTTCATCCAATTATTTTGTACGTTTATAAGCTGTTATAAGGCATGACTAAGGTTATATATATATATATATATAATACATTTCTTGTGAAAACTATCTCTTAACGTGAAAATTGAGAACCGTTCTTAGCCATCTGATGCAGGTGTTTGGACGGTTTGGATCTTTTTTCGTCATAATGGCACGCGTCGTAAATATGTGACAAATGTTGGTTTATCAGGCTTTTTAAAGAAATCAAGGGTAGATATGTCATTTTGTGAAGAGTATTCGGCGCAATGATCCCAATTTTGCGCAGAATCAATGCATATCTAATCATATTTATCGCACCATTAAGTCCTCGGTTCCGACGCGATACGAATCCCCTCTCCGGCTTATTCTGAGTTGATTTGTGTTCTCCGTGCTTGAGAGTTCTTCGTCTTGTTTGTGTCTTCTGCAAGTTCGTTGCATTTTTGTCTGCATTGTCGTCTGTAGTTAAATCGGTATGTTTTCATCGAGCTTGATTTGTATGTTGAAAATTCCGGTTCAGGTACTCCTATATTACTATGGTTCCTGAGTTATAATCATACTTCCCTCAACTGCATATGGTTTAATTTTGCCGAAATTTGCGAAGGCCCCATCATTGGTAATTTCCCCGAGGTTAGGTTTCGGGGAAATTAGGTTTTTGTTCGAAATCAAGTCTCTGTTTCTTGAGCTTAGTAGTTGT
>JAYMSW010003380.1:0-12288 GCA_036897725.1 Erodium texanum | reverse complement strand
GCTCCGGCGGCCCCCGGGGCGAGGGGGGCAGCCGGAGCTTCCACTATTACAGACGGGAAGAAGAAGAGAGGGAGGCCGAGGAAGTATGGCCCTGATGGGAAATTGGCTGTACCATTGTGTCCAATGCCCATTTCCTCTTCAGTTCCATTGACTGGTGATTTCTCATCTTGGAAACGGGGCAGGGGGCGGCCCAATGACTCGATCAAGAAGTCACATAAGCTTGAAGCTCACAAGCTTGAGCCTGAGAGTTCAGGTACTGGCATAAACTTCGAATTTTGGTTATGTTCGGAAGCATGATTTGTTAATGTGTATAAGTTCTTGCTTGTAGCTATGCCACACTTGCTGATTTACCAACTTTTGCATGAAGTAGCTATGTGTGGCTTTGAGGCCTATAATTGATCACTGGGTTCTACAGTGGGATTTGAGTGGATACTTGTCAAGTTTGATGTGGAGTGGGACCCAAACTGTAGATTAGATTGTCTCTGAGATCTGGAATCTATGGTTGTTTTCAGACAGGTGCATGTTTCATGACCTCACTGCTATTTGAAGGAATCTTTCTCTTTAGGCATGAGGATCATGCATCTTGTCTTTTCTAAGGTGAAAGAAAAATAGCTAAATGCAAGTATGCACTTATGAACAGAGAGTGGATATTATTGGGGAAGCCAGTTCGATCAGTGGATAATTATATTAGTCAGTTACATAATTAACTTCAAAAACCGCAGTTGTCTGTTGGGTTAGTTGGTAGGATATACTTTTAGGATAAACTGTTATTTCAGACTGAATAAGTAATGTTGGGGCAATTGGGGTGATATATGCCTGATGGAGATAAAACATTACAGTTTGGTGTATCTTTTAGTTAGTTTCAATTAGGCTAATCTTTTGCTTAATTTGGCATCAAATCTAATTTGTATTTAATTTGGAGTTTATCTTTTAGGGTATTAGAGTTTGGTTGGTATATGATGTTTCATTTGGAATTAACTTTGATGATATATTGAATAAACACTAATTTTCCCTCTCTTGGCTATTCTTCTTGGTTTCTCTCTTTTCATCTATTTTTTTCTCCTGATCAGTCTAATTTCTATGTTGATCTCTTAAATAGCTCAATTTCTTTGAACATCAAATTGTCTAACAATATTTTCATTGAATCACAAGTTAAAGAATGCAATCATGTAGAAGAGGGGTAAAGGGAAAGAAACTTCATGAACAAATAGGTTTACACGTAGTAAGGTTTATCATTATTATTATTATTTTTTTTGCAACTTGTGAAACTCATAACTTTATATATTTTTATTGAATGCAGAACCATATATTTATAGGCACATAAGTAGAGTTCTAGTAGGATACAACTCTTAGCTTAACTACTTATTTAAACTGATCATTATCTCTAACATAACTCAACTTAATCTTTATGAGCATATTCTAAATAAGGAAATGTCAGCTACATCCAGAACATGATAACAAGTATTAGTGTATTGTGGCAGACTTCTCTTTTACTCTTCATTTTCTCTACAGTTTTTTCCAATTTTGCTCTTTCATATCCCTAGATCGAAGTTATGGGAGGTTGTTTAGGGGAGATTCAAGAGAGAGGAATGACAATGAAGCCCTTATCAAAGCAAGGCATATTTTTTATATTGCTTCTTTTTATTTTTATAAATCTTTGGTCATCGATCTGGTTATGGTACACAACTGTGGAAATAGTTTTGGTGATCTTCAGCAGATGTTTATAGTCTAATTATTGTTTACTGAAACCCAATCAAAATTTGAATCTGACTCGCAAATCTTATGGCCTCACATAAATTGAATTTCACTTATTTATAACCATCCCAAACAATGTAAATGGTATTATTCATTTTGATTGAATTGTTTTCTGAGTGTGTAAGTTTTTTGAGCACTGTTGAAGATTCTGATAGAATGCTCTTGTCCAGGTGAGAGGATTGCATACTATGTTGGGGCAAATTTCACGCCCCACATTATCACAGTCAATGCTGGTGAGGTATGCATTTAAAATATATTGTTGTCTTTATAGTTTTAAAAACACTGGAGACTAAATGGTAATTTCTTAGTGAGGGACTTATATATTGACTCATAAAATTATTATTTTGCTCAGTGAAGTTGTCAGATTTGAACCACGACATCAAACACAGGAATTTGGAGTCAATTTAGTTCATCTTTAGTTATTCATCCTATTGGATTTACTATGAAAACTTAAGTATTGAAGCTTGTACACCATGTGCTGTATCTTATGATGTGATTGATTATAGGGTCAACTACAGATAGCTATTGCATACTATATGTCTTTTGCACATAATTATCCTCAACATCAAAGTTTATTGCAGATAGTTCTTTTTTGCCAGAAAATAACTAAAAGGCCTTGACCCTAATCTTGGAAAAGACTTCATAATTACCAAAAAAAAATTTGTTAGATGTAGGAAACGGTTGAGTAGATGTAAAAAGACTCCTTAAAAGATAAAAAAAAAAACTATTAAAAGACAAAAAAAATGGTATTTCTGAGATCAGGGTCAAGGACATTTTTGTCATTTTTACCAAAAATAGCTATCTCCAACTATTTGAAAGTTTAGGTAGGTGTAAATAAGGTTTGAAAATTGTGGATAGTTATGTGCAAAAGACGTATAGTACGCAATTAACCCTTGATTATATAATACTAATACATGGGTATATCTGACCTTGTATTTCATTTGACAATAAATAAGCCTTGTGACTCCTAGCGTGCCCGTTCTTCTTTTTGTAGGATGTTACAATGAAGATAATGTTGTTTTCCCAACAAGGAGCTCGAGCTATTTGCATTCTTTCTGCAAATGGCACAATTTCAAATGTCACACTTCGTCAGCCTACCACATCTGGCGGTACCTTGACATATGAGGTACGACATCCTTCTATAACAGGAATACTGTTCTTAGTTCAAATTTTTATTCTATTTTTCTCCACTATTTATCATCACCAACTGAAATGCTTGAAGAAAAAAAAAAAAAAATTATTTCATTGGTCTTGCAGGGTCGTTTTGAGATACTTTCCTTGTCTGGATCTTTTATGCCCACTGAGAGTGGAGGACAAAAGAGCAGATCTGGTGGGATGAGTGTGTCTTTGGCTGGCCCAGATGGCCGTGTCCTTGGAGGAGGACTTGCTGGTTTATTGGTAGCTGCTGGACCTGTGCAGGTAAATGTCATATTGCTTAAGAGAAAGGAACAGAAATATTAAAGCTCATTAAAAGTAGTTCAAAGTATTCTTTGGTTATGTTTGTCAGAGAAAAGTATTAGAGCCCACTTAGTAGTCAGGATTATATGACTTTGATTGATGATCAGCCTTTTATCAACCCGAAAAAGGAAAAAATTACTGAAATGGTCCCTGAATTATCAAAAAAATTACCCTTCTAGTCTTTGGATTAAAATTTTGTCAATATAGTCCCTCTACTTGCGAGAAGTTAACCAATATGGTGAGGCAACTGGTGGATTTTTTTCAGAGGGACTAAATTGGCATACTTTTAGTTCAGAGACTAAATTGGCCTGTTTTTTTGTTTTGTTTTTTTTATGGTTCAACCACCGTTATAATAATCACTTCCAAAAACTCTGCAGAAGCTCCGTTATCATTGAATGAAACAACATGGTTAAACTCTTCACTGGTACGATTAAAAGAGTCAGCTGTCACATTTTAATGTACTTATATATTGTGGTGACTCAGGTTGTGGTGGGAAGTTTCATACCAGGTCACCAGCAGGAACATAATAAGCCAAAGAAACAGAGGATCGAAACCCTGTCAGCTGCCATCCAAAGCAATACCAATTTCATCATTGGAGAAGATCTGAAGGGAGTCTATGGTGGAGCAAAGCCAATACTCTCATCCTTCAATGGAGGCAACTCTGCCCCAAACCCTACACAGGAGACCTTCGGGAATTCACCTGTTGACGATATCACATCTTCGCCCGGGGAGGAATCTAAAGACAATAGCTTATCGGATTGCGAGGTTTATGGTTGATCATGCTCACTGCACATCTGGTCTGTGGTTGATTGTGTTTCTGTAGACTCTTAGCACTTGGTATTGTTCAACCTTGTGTTTTGGCTGTAACTGAGATTAGTAATCTTACTTACTAGGCTTTAGATAGGAGTTCTAATTACTAGGCTTATCTTTGTGACTGTTGTCTTCATTATGTAATTTCTAGTGTTGCCACACTTATTCTTCAAGCATTTCAAATGGTTTGCTATTTTCATTTGCACTCCTCTATATAAATAAATAAAATCAAATCTAACTGAGTTGCTTTCGTTATAGATGGCTTGAAGTTCTTGTTATGCTCATGACTGTTATAACTAAATTAAAGTAAAATGAAATTATATATAAACCTTGTTATGTTGTAAACCATATTAGAACCATTAGATTATTATTGATCCAATGGTTGCAATTATTTCATTTTAACAATTACAATAACAACAAAAGGGCAAAGAAGGAAACAACTATTAAATCAATCTCACAAAATATACACGTGCAACAGTTATTAGAAAACAAAACTACCTAAAAACAAGAGAGCAACAATCGTATATTATTTATTATTTGAGTGAATTAATAAACTAAACCATCCCACCATTTCAGGAACTAAACCATATCTATTAACCAACAACCATTTAAATCAATAAAGATAACCACCCAATTGGAACTACTAAACAATTACAACTCTGATTAACCGTGCCTAAAATCAAAAACCCAAAAAAATATTTCACAGATTCAACAAGCTTGGAGACCTCGAGAGTTCATGAAAGATAATCATGAAATTCATTACCGATAAATATTTAGAACTTTATGGTTAAGTAATTAGAACAACTGCATTTTCAATATAATTGGACCCTATTGTTATGATTTTTTTATGATAGGAGATGTTTTATTAGAAATTAAAATCTTGTTTGTGAAAATCATCGAAATCATTGATTACATGATGTATAAGATTCCGCTATAGACCAATAACCTTTAAAAACAATAACTTAGTGGTCAAGAACCTTGAACAAGATTAGCACTTCTTTTGTATTTATTTAGAACATATGACCAAAACAATTAGAACTAGTGAATTAAATCCTTAGAACTTTCAACAATCTGACTTTTGAAAACAATAACTCAGTGGTCGGGAACCCCGAACAAGATTAGCACTTCTTTTATATTTATTTAAAACAAATGACAAAAACAATTAGAACTGGTGAATTAAATCCTTAGAACTTTCAACAATCTGGTGAATATACTGCGTGTACAATATGGGTATGCAATATGGTGAATTCCCACATGAATTATCAACACCACCATCACCATGTTCAACACGATCATCATCGATCGGTACATCATTAGCTTTTTCTTTGATTTCATCATAACATGGAATACCCTCTGAATCTCCACTTTCAGTCTCCTCCAAATGAGAAGTAGATTTTTCGAGTGGTCCACGAACAACAGCAACAGAATTGTCTGATACAAACTCGGGTACCAACCCTTCAAAATCTGAATAATCATCCACCAGTATGGGTCAGTATCTGTACCTGTTGTGAACAAAAATAGAACATATGAACAATTAATTTAGAACCTCAAATACAAAACAATGACACATTTTGGCTGAAAACATGAACAAAGAACAGAACAGAACAATAGAACAAATAAAACTACAGAACAATGCAAATAAAATTGATAAGATTAGAAACTAAACCAATAACAAAAACAAAAACAAACAAAATTATTAGAACAACAAACTTCAAGTTGAATTTTTGTCCCACATTCTTAGCTCTCTCTTCAAACAGTGACTGAAACCTTACCTTCAATTTTCATTCATCTCAGCTTCACATGCCTAAGTCTTCCACTTCCTCAATTATTTCATGGTAACTTGAATGATCTTCATCACTACCATCTTCTTCATTACTGCCTTCTACTTCATGAGTATTTTCCTCCTCTACATATCCAAAATCTTCAGCATGTTGTGAACGGTCTTCTTCAATTTCCTGAACATGGATCAAGTCCATATAAATTAGTTCTTCCTCGAACATAGTTAAGTTCATCTCAACCTCGTTGTCATCAATTAATCGAAGACTCGATCCTTTCTTCCTCGGAGCCATCTGCAAACCACATTCATACAACAAATTCAAGTAATTTCAAGCTCACATGCTCACTCTATCAGACCAATTAAAACCCTAAATCCAAATTAAAAAAAAACCAGACCCACATGCACCGGACCCCAAATCTTAACGCTAGCAACTTTATTTCATAGCTAAACATGAATCCTCAACCATGGAAACAAAAATCAGAGAATAAGTATCAAACCCTAGAAATCTTTCCTGAACTCTAAGTGTTGCCTTTCTCACTTACGAATCGTGATTTCTCCAGGAATAGCTGTTACTGAAGGCTGAGTTGAGGAGAGTGTTGATGAAGATCAAAGACTTTTCTGTGAATGTTAGAAGATGAAAGAGCATATAGTGAACATGAATGATCTAGTTTGAGCTGAGTGTATTTGTTATTCTAATTCTATAGGGTATAGTCGACTTTTTATATGCATATTAACGATTCTGTTGAAAATGACAAAAGTTGGAAAAGTTTATTAATTTTGGAAAATTCAAAGTCACACGAAATATGGGTTTGAATTGATAGTTGTTAATAATTGATAATATAGGGTTGGTTCGGGAGTTTCCCGTATAATCAATAATTCATCATAAATAATCGATACATCTTAAATTTCCTATATACTTTAGTTTCATAATAACATGTAATTTCTCTGTTATATGACCGACTTTTTATAGGGCGAGGCCGGCAGTGACAACAATGATAAATAAATGAATAAGCTTCATGCAATTAATAAAGGTTCTGATTTGAGGACACTACAGTACCCTAACTTTTAACAATGTGGACGATAGCTTGAATTCTTTTTGTTTATCAACATTAATTATAAATATAGAGATTGAAACAAATGGCCTCATCTTTACTAAGATGCAGAGGGCAATATTAATTTGCTTCAAATATTGAGGATCCAAATGCCAAAACTCCCTTTTCTCCAATAGCTTGCTAAAAAGCATTCCAAGGGAACAATAAATGTGAGAACAGACTAAACATAAAAAGGTCCTTCAGAAGCAAAATCATCATTCATATAAAATCACACCTATCAAAATGTTTCAACCAGGAATAATAAGCAATACGTTCAGGCCCCTAAATAACTCCACCGCTTCCATTCTTTTCTTTTTTTTATCGGGACATGCGCTGGTAATGACCATTGTTACCTCTCGCACCGTTGTAGTCACTCCCATCTCCCCTGCCTGAAGCTCTACCGCCACCATAGCGTCCTCTGGGTGCTTCTGTTGGGTACCCTCTACCTCTACCCCTTCCTGTCATATCAAATTTAATTCTGTTATCACCAATGCCATTGCCATTGCTATTGCTATTGCAGCGATATAATAATACAGACTCGAACATTTTTAGAACTACATGATGCTGATTGCTGACAAGCACAAGATTATATCTCACATCAAAGAAACCTGTATTCCTATTTTCAACCTTCCAAGAGATGAGATGCACTGTGCTATATTAAGATTTTTTAGTAGAGTGCTATTTCACCATATTTAGTGAGCTTAATTTCCCAGACTCCGTCAATAGACTACAACCTAAATACATGGTTGCCATTTACTTTCATGTTGCGAGCATCCGGACAATGAAATTGTGCATTATCTACCACTTCAAACTATGTAAGTGATGCTACATTGGAACTAAGTTGTCGGACAGAGGGGTAGGTCAATGAAGCGGTGTTCTAATATTCCAGGTAGGATGCAGGGATTGATTGATAAACTCTGGTTCAAAGTTCTTTTAGGTAGAAGACATAAGAGTTATGAATAAGTTAACCTAGAAATCCAAGTTTTGGTCATATAGATACTATAAAAGGTGATATGGGTTACGTACTTCCACCGCTTCCCCCTCGAGAAGCACCACTGCTGTTTGCTCTCCGCTCTTCTATGTAGATTTGCCTTCCGGCCAACTGTATTGGAGATGCCTGCCAGGAAGAGGAGAAAAGGTATGGCGTTAGAACCCATGTTTATAATTATGAGATACACATGGCTAAGTATAAGATGGTTTTGAGGCAATAACTTGTTCCTAGGAACTACATGTTTAAATACAAATTTCACAGAATATATACACCGATACTTTAAGAGACACATTCAATTATCATCCACAAGGATACACAGTTCACATATTGCATACCTGGATTGCATTTTGAACACCTGTGAGGTCTTCAAATTCAACAAAAGCATAGCAGGCACCAATTTCCTGCATTAGCCAATCAATCTTAGTTTCCACCTAGTTAGGCAAAACAGATTTAAATTGAAAGAGAAGAAGAATCCATTACCTTGCGGAACCTAATGAACACGCCATCAGGCCTGATTCTACCGAAGTGCACAAATTCCTGCTCAATTTCAGCAGCAGTGACAGTAGAAGGCAAGTTTCTCACATACACAGACTTCAACTCACCTGAAAACAATCATGTTAATGCATCAATACTACTGGTCTAACAAGTTAATGCTATTGAATGACAACACAGTTTTTGATCAGAAACCCACCTTCTTCTAGAGATAAGCTTTCCTCTGTTGTATCAGCTGCTGATTCAGGCACGGATGAATATGTAACATTTGACTGCCGAGTAGTTGGTTGTTGTGGTGGATAATCCCACTCTGAATAAGCTGGTGCAGGTGCACTCTTCTGAGATGATGATTGAGTTGTAACCGACGGTGTCGATTGGCCTCTAGCAACTCGCAACTACCATGTTTTGATACAAACAAAAAAACCAGAGATCATATAACAATAATGAAAGATAGATATAGACTGGTCAAACACACAGCCGAATACTACAAGTAATATCAAGAGAATAAGCACATACAATGGAAGCGTAGGTCTTCTTTGGAGGATCTCCAACAGGTTCCTCCACAACAGCTGCAGGTGGGTCATACACAGTGTTGACCACATTTTCAATGGGCGCTGATACCTCCTCTGCAGGAGCTTCCTCCACCACAGTTTCTGCTTCAAAGTCATGTTGCTGCTGTTGTTCTGAATGACTGTAAAACTGGTGCTCTGGGGCATTGTAGTGCTGTTCCTCCGGGAGACTATACTTGTCTACAGGATCATCTTCAAGTTGTACTGAGTCAACATACTCCCTTGCCTCTTCCTCCAAAGCATAGTTCGATACTGCCAAACCCAACAAAATTAGGCCAGTAAAAATAAGACACACCAATGTTTTCTATGATCCAATTAAGCTACTAGATAACTAGGAGAAAGTAGGTCCTAGGATTCAAGGAAAGGCAATACTCAGTAAGTGGAGTTAATACAGCTTCATGGAATCACAAATTATACATGTTTCTGGATAACATTTGTATGCAAAGATATAACACCTGTCCTACAATAAACCATAAAGGTTTCAATAGGCCTCAGGTGCTCAGTTAAGTATCTAACGAGACACTCTTAAATCACTAGACACCAAAAGCAAATTGACCTCCCATTTTCAGTTGCATGCCCCAGCATGATAAAAAAGCAGGCCCACATAATCACCCCAGACTGCTAAAATATCATTGACTACTTGATCTTTAGATAAAAAGAGCCCGCAGCTGCTAGAAACTCCAATATGATCTTGTTGGTCAAGCTAAAAGAATTTATAGGCCAATAAATTTCATGATGATGTAAATATTTAACGGCAAAGTTAAGGCAATTATGTATTGTAACTTCTAGTATAAACATTAAAAACTACCTGGAGGTTCTGGAAGAGGGCTAGTTGCATCAAGTTGGGTGTCATTTTTGTTTTCTGATGGCATGGGTACTGGAGGCTGATAAACTGGTTCATCCTCAATAAATTGAAAAATATCATTCAGAACAAAGAAACCTTTATCTTGAGGGGCAAGGAAAAAGCTCTGCACAAATTTCCTCCTGCCACTGAAATCCTTTGTCTTGACTGAACCAGAAACCATCACCAGAACACCTCCATTCCAAGAATCAATGGAATTTATTGTTTTAATCTCGATAGCAGTGAAGTTCAGAGACGTTATGAGGCTATGAATTTGCTGCAGAGAAATAACAGTAAAGAAATGTCTAATAATTCCAAATAGTAGTATAAAAACGCCTCAAGAGATTCACAATAAAAAGTCCAATCCTAGAAAAACAGGAATAAGCAAAACAAATAAAAGTATCTAGCATGGATCAAAAACTGAAAGCAATTCTTGGTAAAAACAATATTCTATGAGACACAAATATTATGAGTGTCACGAGTAAAAGTGCCAAAAAAAATGTGATTTTTTTTATTAGATTGCATAGTCAATGTCCAAACAGACAATCGGGCATTGCAGAGAACAGAGGTAAGGACTTGTGTTGGATGGACATCAAGAGGCCATGAAACCATCAAATACTCAATACTGAAGCAAATCAGTCCCTCACAAATCAACTATCTTAACAGTTTCATACCTTGCAAGTGGGAATTGAAGTTTCAGTTACCAATTCAACTTAACACTACATACTAATCTCGCAGGTACTACACCAAACACAACATGAGGTTCAAGTTACAGTAGAAGACAATTTTCTAGTGCTCTACAAATTCAACCTAACCTGCCTTTATCCAATATATCACATCGGGAACTTGCATACAGATGAAAAAGATTCAAACAATGAGTTACTGATAATAATACCAAGAATGAATAAGCACAGGTATCAGAGATAAGCAAAACAGGATAATTTGCCAACACAATAGTACTGCATCTATTAGTCTGCAAACTACTCATAAGGCCAAAGTATCAAAAAACCAGACCTTGACAAGATCGTGCACACACAAAAATAAAAAAATCTGAGATGCGCCAAAGTAAGCAAATGAAATTACCAGCATAGCAGAAGCTGTTTCGCTGGAATCTCCATCGACCCGGATCATGGTGCTGGATTCATTGTAGAACTGGTGAACATAATCGGGCTGCTGCTGAAGAACCTGGTAGTACTGGCCTACGAAGTACGAACCGACCTGAAAACAGCCACCACATAAATTCACCAATCGAAAAAACAAAGAGAGAACAAAAACAAGCCAAGATTGAAGCATTTCTGCAATACACAGAAAAATCACCTGAACAGCTCCAGGGTACGAGGTCGCCATTATCAGTAGCTGGCTATAAATAGCTTCTACCTCCAAAAAGCATGCACCGCAGGCAGAAGAAAGCACTGATCTCAGATCCAAACGAACAGCGAATGTAAGAAATTTTAGGGTTTATAGCGAGCGAGATGAGGAAGAAGAGGAAAGGTTTAAGATAGATCTGCGAACGCAAATGAAAGCGAAAGAGAACAAAACAGACTACGAGGCTCCTCAACACTACATCACCGAATCAGGACCGTCCGATTCGAGAGTGGTGACTTCCGCAAATAACACAAAATCCAGGCCTTTTTCGGAAAAATATAAATAAGGAAAGTCGCTAGCCACACGTGGCTGGGTCAACTCTGATCAGATCTAGTGTGATGAGATCAGATCATAGTACTAATAGTGGAAAGTGGGCTCATTTGACGGCCCAGATTTGAGTACGGGTTCGGTGAGAACCTGAACTCAGTTAACGACCCTACTCAAAACGACAACTTGGGCACTGCCTGTATACTAACTGTCTGACTATAAGTTACATCTAATAAGAGAAATGTGACAAAGAACTCCAAACCAACCTTGTAAATTACCATCCAGTCCTTGTGTTCACCTCAACAGAAAAATTTACCCAACACTGGTAAATTCATGGCTTTCTAGATGAAGCGCAAGGGGAAATGACATGTTAAAATATTGTATAATTAAGTAAATCAAGTTGTAACGTTGAACCTTTAAATTTTAAAATGGGTTAGAGCAAGTGTAATGTAAAACCATAAAAACGTCGGTCACGCATGAAAGAAAGGCAATCAAGACAGAAAAGACAAGGGAGTGGGTTTTTTTGGAAGTTTTTGGTGGTGACCTCTATTGCACATACGTCTTAGTATATTTTCAAATTTAAAATTATTTTCCAACAACTAAATAAAATATGAAAAAATTCATAAAACTATTGTCAACTATGACCCATTTTCACATAATAACTTTAAACTATCGACCCGTTCACATGACTACGGTAAACTTTTTTTAAGGTTCATCCGTTATAACTCTGTCAATTTTTGTGTGGAATATCCAAAGTACCCCTGTATAATAAAATAATAGTAATTAACATATATAAATTAGTTGAAAAATCATTTTAAAAAATACAAATATTTGATATTTTGAAAAACAAAAGTAGTTATAAAATTTTAAAA
>JAYMSW010003379.1:0-12288 GCA_036897725.1 Erodium texanum | reverse complement strand
TATCTTGTGTCTCTCTGTTCGGAGATTTCTAGGACTAGTGTAAACCTTAGCACCTCCAAGTGATTGTGGGCATATAAGATTGAAAAGAAAGTGGACGCAATACATATCATATCTAATAGTGGGAGATAGTAACTTACCATTCAACACAAAATAAAGTAACGATCCTTCCGAATCACTTCTTTTTCAACTTTATAGGTGCGGCTTTGTTTAAATATAAATAATCTATTTAAACACAGTTTAATAACTTGTACAATATACACAAATGAGTTTAGGATTCTTATAATTGTGGTAACATAATTTACATCAATCATAGTCAACTGAAGTTTTCAATATAATCCGAATGTATTTATTCTATGGACAATTGGAAGAATTGTCTTGGAGGAAAGGGGGAGGAAACTAGGGGTTGTTTTGTCTTTCCTTGAAACCAAACAAAGACTTAAGAGTTAAGCCAAAGATGGCAATAATTTTGGCTTTGGACTTTTGGCTCAAGGAAGCCTCCCTTCCTCTTTCCTTCCTTGAAACAAAAGTCCTTTTGCTAATTATAGGCCACGAACATAACAATTGTCTCTTTCTATAGACATTATGTGATAGACGACAAATCAATCATGATTCATTTGAGACTGTCAAGATATTTTCTTGCATCTAGACTGCTAAAATTCAATGTTTCATTTTTATCCTGATTGAGTTCGATTTAAATTAAGATTTATTGTTTCACCGTTGATAAAAATTAAATATGTTATGGTTGTAGGAAAGGGGCAACTCCAAGACCGCTATGGAACGCGGCATCGCAGATCCTAATGGCCGTAGGGTACACCCTCATGGCAATGGCTGTTCCTGGCTCGTTATACATAGGCTCGATCATTGTCGTAATCTGCTACGGTGTCCGGATATCGATCACGGTACCGACAGCCTCGGAATTGTTTGGTCTTAAGTACTATGGTCTCATCTACAACATCCTCATCCTGAACCTCCCCCTCGGATCCTTCCTCTTCTCCGGCCTGCTCGCAGGACTGCTTTACGACGCCCAAGCTACGGCGACGCCCGGGGGAGGCAACACGTGCATCGGAGCCCATTGCTACAGGCTGGTCTATGTGATCATGGCTATTACGTGTGTTATTGGGTTTGGTCTGGATGTGGTGCTGTCGGTTAGAACTAGAGACATTTATGCCAAGATTCATGCGAGCAAGAAAATGAAGAGATCGTCGGAGGCCGGAGAGGGCAAATGAGAGCTGCTATTGGGAAGCATCATTTGGGTATTTTTTTGATTTGATGATATGTTGTAGTTCTCCTGATTTGGAGAAGTTAAGGTAGTGTGTTAAATTTTGTGTACTCTGTAACTGATGTACTTATGTCAGTACGTCTGTGGTTTGTTCAGTGAGATTTACCAGGAATCGAGCTAGTGTTTAAATGTGAAGCCAAAAAGTCTACACTACATGTCCTGAGAGTGATCGGAGCTCCCTATATGGTTTGGGATGTTATGGAACCACCGACTTTGATCAAATTTCAAAAATTAATGAAAACTTGGAGATGCAAGGGATTGAACCTGTACCTCTCGCATGCAAAGCAAGCACTCTACCATTTCCCCCTATTAATCTTCATGTTTAACTAGATCTAGAGAAAACAAATTAATTTCAGGGTTGAATGATTTTGAGATAGGTGGGGCAAAATGGACAAAGATGCAATGTATAAGCTGGTGAGGGTTGAGTTTTACTTGGAAAAAATTATTTAGCTTGGGTTTGAATGAGTGTTAAGAAGTTAAGTTCAGTTTTGGTCCATTAACAAACTTAAACTCTGATTCAGCTTGGTTTGAGCTTAAGTTCAATCGAAGTTTAGTCTTGACAATCTCACCTAAACATTAAAGATTTGAGATTAAACAATTGGTTTGCAAATTATTCATTTATATCGTCCTCTACAATTAACATGTTTTGTTTCTATCACAATACAAATTCCAAACAGAATTAATGGGACAAGATTGTATTGCACTTCAACTAAAATTAAGATATACACCTTTTTTTTAAAACCTTATTCACATCAAGTAAACAAAATTTCTTGCACGGTGACATTAAAAACCAGTTCCAAATTGAAAGTGCAGGAAGAGATAAAAAGAAATGTAAGTAATTGTAAATTAAAGTGTAATAATTCCATTTATAATGCGTTGTAATTGTTCAAAGAACCCAATTAATTTTCTAAATGTAGATATGACGGTGCAAATCTGAACAAAAGATTATGGTAATCTGTTCAAAGGGGCAATTTATATGTATATAAATAGAGTAGGCACATCATTTCCTTCTACGTCCAAACCATTTGACATGGTTTGATTTTTTCTCCCTCTCTAGTTTTCAAGAACCAGGTCCAATTGTAAACATGCATTAGCAATCTCATACATTGTTATCGATTTTAGAATTTAGGTATATCAAATTTTAATATTATATCAAAGTTTGATCTTCGAGACTTTACCATCAAGGCTAAAGTTAATGCTATTTATTGCTCCTCGGTGTAAGTCCCATAGAACCTCTCAATTCGATCATTTTCTGTTACGATTTTTCCAGAGAATGATTATTGTTTTGCCTTTTTTGTTTGGTCGAATCAACAAGTCTGATGACTTTTTTTAATTTCAGGTTCATAAGATGATGAAAATGGGTCATGGAGAGTCAAATACACTACCCTTGTGGAGAGTAGACGAAAACTCGATACTTTTTTTTATTTTACAAGATGCATCTAATTCTCGGTACGATATTACTCTTTAATTTTATTTGAATCTGTTTGTGTTAGTTTGTTTTAGTTTTACGTTTTTCAAAATCAAGAAGCCATACATTATACCACATATCCGAAGTTCAATTATTCATATTCAACTTGATTTTCACTGTTTTCCATCATGATTCTCCTCTAACCCCATTGACATTATCAACCAGTTAACATGTCAAATACATTGGTATTAACATTGAACATAACAAATACATTGGTTCTTCTATTGATAAACTCATGTAATGCGTGTTTACAATGTGTACACAAGGTTGCCTTTGTTGTGAACCCATGGACATAGTGAAAATGGATATATACAACTATTTCGACATGCTTCCCGATGACCTTTCAATGGTTATATTTACTCGAGCAATTATGGATGAGGAATATGTGGTCTGTTCTCTTCTTATATGGTAAACTTTGTTTGCATGATTAGTTTGTTGGAATTTGAATTTTCTTTGTTCTTATTGTTTTTGTTATCTTTTTTAATAGTTGTAAACGGTTGCGCACTCTCCTCCTTGAACTTATATCTACCCGGTTGTGCATTTTTCTAGGATTTGGTCATTGGTTTCCTAAGACGTATGAAGTTTTGAAAGTTTATTTGAATATAAGATCTTATGCATTGCTTGCATTTTAGACCTTAAAACATTTAAGGTTAAGAATTTCATTCTATAGATATAATACTTATGTCTGTCCTTTGAGTATTGTACTATACTTCTTGTATTTGTATTTATGGATTTATAAGTGATTAGTTAAGTTGTTATTATGTATTTGTAAAGTAATTTATAAACACCATATATGTTTTTGCTTCAAGTGAATGCATTAAAACATTTGTACTTGGTTTTAACTTAAAGCAAGAACATGGTAATATAAGCCATGAAAATCAAATTATAAAGGTATTCATACCGGGGCATAAACCATCTGTGACCGGATATGCTGTGTATAATGCTAACAAGATATTGATACCTGGTAATGCAAAAATGAGGTGGTATTATTATTGATACCTGGTAATACCAAAAATGAAGTGACATTATTACATTTTTACATGTGGTCAAAAAATAAGATGCATAACCACTCGGTAGTTATGATCAATTTTAGGACATTTATGTTGTTGTCTTCTCTTAAATTCGAGGTAACTATTTTTGCAAATTTGATTAGTTTTTGACAATGAAAGTAGTTACTTTTCACCAGCAAGCGAACTGTAATAACAGTGTTCAAGAGAATCCGGTTAAAGAAAAATTTTGACAGATAAAATATCAGAACAAGAATAAAAATGTGGGTATATATTTGGAGAAACTGTATAAGAATGAAAAGAGATTAATTGGCGAGCACAAATAAACTAAGATTAAGGGATATTAAACTTAGTTTTACCACTCTAAGTGTAAGTAAACTCTCTCAAAATCCTAAGGACATAGTTATAGGTGGAACTTTGAAAAAAGATGGATTTTCAAAAATGACCCTCAAGAAAATTTAAAAAAGTTGGAGATGCAAGGGATCAAACATGTACCTCTCGCATGCAAAGCGAGCACTCTACCATTTAAGCTATATCTCCTTGTTGATGTCCACACTTAACTAATTTTATTTGAATCTATAACGCTTCATGGAGTTCTTTTATTTGAAACATCTGAAAAATGATACAGATATGTAGGATGCGGGAATCTTCAAATAGCAAAACAGGTTTCATTGATGAAAAGGTAAGGATTTATATCTACTGTCTGTTCTGAATTTCTTTTATATTCATTATCGCTTTCACATAATGTGAATGACATTTGTTGTGTATTTTAATCTTAGGGGAATCTGATTCATGCAACAATTTGGAAGAACCTTGTTCCAACATTTAAAGTTTTGTTGCATGAAGGATTACTGTATGAAGTTAAAAATCTGAATGCTGTTCCAAATCTCGGAAATTACAGGTCTTTTGTAGGAGATGTTAGGATCAATTTCCAGAAACTAACATCCATTATAAAGATAAGTGAAGAAGTTGTGGAAATCCCCCAAAACTACTTTCAATTTATACCAGTAGATTTGTAAGTATAAACATCACTCTTATTTATTTTTATGTTTAGCACTTTATCTTGTGATCTGCTTCATATGATGTTAACCTTTGCTACTTTCCTTGTAGTGTAATTAAAATAAGAATTACTTTATGGGGGAAATTGGGTGAAGATTTTGATGCCAATCTTGTAAGAAGAAAGGGTAAAGATCATGTTATTCTGATTATGACTTGCACAAGAGTAAAAAAATTTCAAGGTTTGTGAAATTAGTTATAAAATTATCCCATAGAAAAACAAAACTGTGAACTGTAGTTGTCTTTGTAAATGATTATTTATGTTCTAAACATGGTTTATGGTTTTAAACATAATGACAGGTGATGCCTGTTTTTTCTACCGCAAGTGCTAGCAAGATATACACGAACTTAGAAATAAGTTATGTGTTATTTAGATTTTCTAGGGATGCTAATGGAATTAAAAGTAATCCAAATGAGGAGCTATTTACGGAAGAGAACATTATGTTATTAATTTTCCCTATTTACAGAGAACGGACTCTGATAACCAAGAGGTGCGATTTCAAATGAAAGTAACAACGACCATGGTGATTCTGATGATAATACATATACAACCAAGGAAGATAGTTTAAAGATAACGAAAATTTCAGACTACAAAGCTGAAATAAATACTAAGGTTACTTGTGGTTAGTAGACTACCTTTTTAATTTCAATATACTTTTAGATTTCAATAATTAATATTTATTTAATTTCGTTTTTATAATATCAAAACAATTGTTACGACACTCTCGTTAACTACATTTTAGGAAGCCTACATTATCAAAGTATTTAATTGCAGACTTGATTTTGAGTCGAAGGAAAACAATAAAAAGGCCTCCAAATCTATGGAAATAATTCTGATCACATCAAGTTTTGACGAAGATTTCTCTAACAAAGATGAAGCAACAAGATGCTTCGGAGTCAAATGCCACAGAGAAAGACACCATTCTAAGATTGTTGGACAAAGAACAAACTTTATGTAAAGTTTGTGTGAGATAACGTGTCAACTTGAGGTTTAATTTTCTATCGGATTGACTCGTTCTAGAACTATGGAAAGATTAGCATCATGTTATAGGAAGTGAGAGCTTTCTAAAAATAGCCTATTGAACTTAGTTGTTGAGAAAAACTCAAATGCACATTTCATCATCTACTAGAGTACCACATGGAAAACTTAGTTTTCTTGGGTATATATATAGAAGCTTTTCCTAATATACGTGAAGTTCCGCAAGTGCATGGAATGCAAATTTCAAGCCGCGTGACGTGGGTAGGGCAAGCTAAGTTTTATAGCAACACATAATTGATTTTCCAACGGTTATTTGTGAATTGATTCGAAATCATTATGTTATGCACAAAAAAAATCGAAACGATGTCGCCTTAATACTCCCTTAATTGCGGTAAGCACAACATACTCCCTTAATTGCGGTAAGCACAACGCTCCTACAGTCCACGCTCCTACAGAGTCGAAAATCTTCCCAACTATTTCCTTTCCTTTCGTTTCTGGTGAACTTCTCAAACACAATATGTAAGTTCGATTTTGTTGTCGTTGTATCTTGAGAGACGGTTGCTCATACAGGACAGTAAAAACGTGTTAAGGAGACGGGTTTGCAGGGCTCAACGAACTTCTCTTTCAGCAAAATTGTTAGTCTTAATCAAATAGCAAAGCATGAAGAGTCTCGAATTCTTCATGTTGCCCAGAAAATTCATGAGGTTTCTCCTCACTTTCAGCAAGCAATCAAGTTATATCTTACTTTAATTTTAATAATATAACCCGACATTAGATTATACATAACTGATTTTGAAGGTCCAAGCTATATCAAACATGGTAAGAATGTAATAAGGATTGAGGTAGTGTTTCTTGTTTCACATCATTGAAAGTGGATTCAACATGATTACTCTCGGGTCCTCATATGATCAACAACTTAAACATATGAATCATTTCTTCTTCTTTGTTGTGTTCTTGGTCATAATAGTTGTGGTTGACTTGCCTAGCACTAGCATGATGTTGGTCAATTCATCTTAATTTCCATGGATCTCCGGCGTGCTGATTTTCATTATAATGACCTTCATCGTGAAAGCTAGAGACATGTCTTAGAATCTTGTCTGTTTTTTCTTAAACACACCCCCAATTATGGTTAAAAGACAAGAAAGTTTATGCACCAATTAGCCTAATAGTAGATTGTGTTTCAAGATATGGACGTCTAATAAAAATATTATGTTATTTCTTATTTTGGACAAAATGTTATATATTTGGTTTAAGTTACAGTATAACTGCCTCCTTAAAATACAAATGGTGATAATCATAAGTATAATTAGTAATAATTACATATATATATACAATTTTCGTTCAAAAAAAAAATCATCAGAAGTTTATCACTAAATTACAAGTAGTTTATCACCTAGGTATTCACTGCTGAATCACAAACAGTTTATCACTAAATCACATGCAGTTTATCACCTTAAGTGCAAAACAAAACATTTATTACTGAATCACGAATAATTTATCACCAAATCACAAATAGTTTATCACCAGAACATAAATTATAATATGACTCAAAACAAGTTATCACCAAATCACTAGAAGTTTATCACCAAATCACAAACAGTTTATCACTTAAGTGCAAAACAAAACATTTATCACTTAATGAGGAGCAATTTATCACCAAACTACGCGGATCGGGGAAGCGGGTTATTAGAACACGCATGTCAGATACGGGTCATCCTCAGGTTATCTGACCCATTACAGATTTGAGTGGCTAAAATTAAATCATCCATTTGCATTCTGAGAGGCATTTATATTAGATCGCATGTCAGATACGGGTCATCCTCAGGTCATCTGACCCATTACAGATTTGGGTGGTTAAAATTAAATCATCCATTTGCATTCTGAGAGGCATTTATATTAAATCTCATGCCTCTATATTTATTCTCTTATAATTATAAAGTATTTATAGTTGCATGAACATTCAGATTTTTCTAAACATGTCTGTTTTTGTAACAAACTCGAATAATCTAAAATCATCAATTAACATTTAAATATGAAATTTTGAACTTAGATAACTGCTAATACCAAAGAGAAATAAAAAGAATTTGAATGAAGGAATGAAATATGGTCATATGATTGCTAGCAAAGGCTAGTTTGATAAAGACATATGCTACCTGCAGCTATGCATAAAAGGTTATTCTGTAGGTAACAATGGCATGCCAATCTCAGCATCAGAAAATGATTGAAGCTTGCAATACCAAATTCCAAGATGTTACTTAACTTCTAATACACAAGTACGAATCTTAAGTTTTTTTTAATACGATAATAATGATAGAACAGTTGTTGGTTCTGTATGAAAGTTGGAAAAATAAATTATTCGATCCACTTAATTGAAACTTACTACAATAGATGAATTTTTTTTAAAATGCTTAAAACAGTAACATGGTATATTTTTTTAGGCCTAAAACAATAAAGAAATATATATACAAAACTTAATACAATGTTTTATTAGTGGAATTATATTGAGTGGATTATAAGTAGGAGTGGTCAAGGAGACAGAGTAACAGGTAATGGTAAATAATGGTCCCAGAGAGAAGAGAGGTTACAAGATGTCCCTGCATGCTCCATGAATATGTTACACTGCACCCTAACACTATCTTTTTCTGCACTAACCTAATGTCCCCCATTTTATATTTCTTGTGCGCAAAAGAGGAAGAAAGAAAGGTTGTTTCCTTTTGTCTACTTATTTGGAAAAAGAACAATATCATAAGAGGTTTATCTTTATTAAAGACTGAAAATCCAATGTAAAATCCCTTTTAGAACTATTGATTCTAAGTTGACATAATGCACACAAGTTCAAGTAGGGATGTTTTAAAGATGGCAATGTGATTCGAGTTCAAGATTTACGATTGAATTAAAGTTATAGTAAGTTTTAAAATTTTGGATTCTTAGATAGTCTAAATTAAACATATACACAAAAATTCTTTCACTATCAACTTTGTTCATTGTCTAACCGTTCTATCATATGTATTCGTTTAAGAGCATTAAAATCTAAAGAAACTTTGATCTTGTAAGTTTGAAGTTAGAAGCCCAATAAATCTAGTCAAGTTTCTACAAATTCGGTCAAGTAAATCAACTCATCGAAATCTCAAGAGGCACATGATGCAATTAGTAACATAGATTTGTCGATATGTGAGTACAAAGCATGATTTTAAAAAGGAAGAGAATTTTGGAGGTGAGGGAAGAAATTGCATAGGGAGATGGGAACTATTTTGATTAGGCCGAACCCAAATGTTGAAGATTTTGGAATTGGCTATGGCTCTTATTGCCATTGGCTTTCTACATAATTGGAAAAAAAAAAGAAAGAGGTTATAGTATTAGCAATAGCATGTGATAAAAGTTGGCTTTGTTGTTCTTGTGAACCGACCGCGCCCGTTTTCTTGCAATCATGTGGTCTCCTTTCTCATTATTCCACTCTTTATAATATGGTCTTCCATTTTCAAATTTTGTATTCACTAATTCACAAAATTTGTCTTCAGTTATTTTGTTTGTCATCTTTTATCATATATGTTGATCATAAGAATATACCTGTTAAATTAGTGATTGTATAAGGTAAAATAGTCCATACTAAATAAGTGTATTTCGTGTGCCTTTTAACAATTATATCAGATCAAATAGTATATCAGACGTGCACATGAATTAACTCAAAGCAAACAATTACAAATAACACAATAATTCAAATAATGACTATTATTATCTCTATTAAGATTCCCGGTAGCTAAGAAAATAGTTCCTTCAACCACTAGGTTAATATCAGACAATTAGATCAGAATAGAAAACATATCATATGTACACGTGACATAACGCAAGATAAACTATTCCAAATAACACATCCAACTAAAAAATAACAACTATTGTACCTACCAAAATTTGATTATTTGATCTCCCAATAATTCAGTAGAATAACTTTTCTAACCATAAGATTGGTTTAAATATGTAATTTATCTTTAGTTTATCTTTAAAATGTTAGCAAGAATAAATTTGTCTTTAATCTGGTTTAGTTAAAACTCAAGATGCAAATCATTTGCAAATAAACTTGGTTGATGTTGCCCTATATGGTACAAATTTATCATGAACTAAAATCCAAAAAGAAATCTAGTTTAATTACTAAAAATGGCTCCAAAATCACTAACTTTTCAATAATCACCCAACAAGAAGTGGATTAACTCGATTCCCGACACACACAACTCAATTTGCTTTCAGATACAGCCTTTCTCAACCTTCGAGAAACCAACCCCATATCGTATCTTTTGTATATAAATATCACCTCCCCTCAGTCCCATTCTCACTCAACTCATTGAGCCATTTCATCAAACACCTTGCCTGC
The DNA here is from genome assembly GCA_036897725.1 of Erodium texanum. Lineage (NCBI taxonomy): Eukaryota > Viridiplantae > Streptophyta > Magnoliopsida > Geraniales > Geraniaceae > Erodium > Erodium texanum. The sequence continues at coordinate 2,133 of JAYMSW010003379.1, read as the reverse complement.
GCTCTCCGTTCATCACCAACTAAACTCACAACCATAACCTTAAACCATGGGAGAAATGGCTGCCGCGGACAAGGAGGTGGAGACGGTGGTAGTCGGAAACTACGTTGAAATGGAGCCGGAAGGCGGCAAGTCCAGGGACGCCAAATCCAAGCTCTCGCACTTCTTCTGGCACGGCGGCTCCGCCCCCCCAGCCCGGGTCAGCTGCGCTTCGAATCAGGTCCGCCGGCGACACATTTTTCGATTTCCGCCAAATGGTTCTTCGATTTAAGTGTTTTCACGAAATGGGTTTCGGTTCTTTTGTGATTTATGAGTGTGGGTTTGTGATTTTTCAGGTGGCTCAGGTTCTGTTGACTCTTCCGTACTCGTTCTCTCAGCTGGGGATGCTTTCTGGAATTCTGTTTCAGCTCTTCTATGGCTTGCTCGGTAGCTGGACTGCCTATCTCATCAGTGTCCTCTACGTCGAGTACAGAACCAGGAAAGAAAGAGATAAAGTTGATTTCAGAAACCATGTCATTCAGGTAATTAATTAAATCTCCAAACCCCAATAAACTTATGTATGTAACCTTCATCATACTTTGAATTTTATATGATATCAGAGTTAATATGACATGATCCACATAGTAACAAATGTTTTGCGTTCTTGCAGTAGTCTAGTCCAGTCATGTTATAACTCGCTTGAATCTATCTACATATTAAGAAGTTACACAATGTTAAAGTTCATCCACACTACAAAAGGCTGATTTTTTTTTTTCTTGGTTCTTTGATGATGAAGTGGTTTGAAGTTCTTGATGGGCTATTGGGGAAGCACTGGAGGAATGTGGGCTTGGCTTTCAACTGCACATTTCTGCTCTTCGGGTCTGTCATTCAGCTCATAGCTTGTGCAAGGTATATATATAAACAAAAAAGAAAACAGAGCATCTTGTTTATGTGTTTGTCTTGTTGTTGTTGATGATCTAACATGGTTTTCTGCTAAATATTAAGACATTGAGAGCATCTTTGACCATGGTGGTTTGGTATTGATTTGCAGTAACATATATTACATAAATGACAACCTGGACAAGAGAACATGGACATACATATTCGGAGCTTGCTGTGCCACCACTGTCTTCATCCCTTCCTTTCACAACTACAGAATCTGGTCCTTCCTTGGCCTTGTCATGACCACCTACACTGCTTGGTACCTCACCATTGCTTCCCTCCTCCACGGCCAGGTACTAATCATTTCTTAGAATCAAATCCTAATGTTATTGTAAATTAATGGAGTGATTAGTGACTTGTTTAATTCCGGATTAGGTGGAGGGAGTGAAGCATTCGGGACCCACCAAGATGGTCCTATACTTCACAGGGGCCACAAACATTCTCTATACATTTGGGGGACATGCTGTGACAGTGTAAGACAACATACCCAGAACTTTAAGATAAAACAATGTTGTTTTTTGTATTGTCATAGTGAAAGTGACCAAACCTTACTAGCTTGTGGGCATGTGACCCAATGACTCCTTTTTTTATTTATTCCCATATTACCCTTGTTAGGCGTGGGATAAAGCGCAAAGTTTGATGAATGTTGTTTTTGTGGGACAGGGAGATAATGCATGCTATGTGGAAGCCCCAAAAGTTTAAGGCCATATACCTTATGGCTACGGTGTATGTGCTCACACTGACCCTCCCGTCCGCCGCGGCTACTTATTGGGCCTTCGGAGACTTGCTCCTGAACCACTCCAATGCCTTCTCTCTCCTGCCAAGGACTCCTATGAGGGACATGGCCGTCATTTTAATGCTCATCCATCAGGTAAGTCTAATATATATATGTTAAGATATAAAATTATAATTAGACTGTGAACTATAAATCTATTCTCTGGGGACGTGGGTTTGAACATAGATTTATTTGGTATTTTGTTATGATTGTTGCAGTTTATAACGTTTGGGTTCGCATGCACGCCGCTATACTTTGTGTGGGAGAAGGCGATAGGGATGCACGAGTGCAAGAGCATGTGCAAGCGTGCGGCGGCGGGGCTGCCGGTGGTGATCCCCATCTGGTTCCTCGCCATCATCTTCCCTTTCTTCGGCCCCATCAACTCCGCCGTCGGGGCTCTCCTCGTCAGCTTCACCGTCTACATCATCCCTGCTCTGGCC
>JAYMSW010003378.1:0-12291 GCA_036897725.1 Erodium texanum | reverse complement strand
AGATATAGAGAGACCGGAGATCGGAGAGTTGATAGAGTAGAAGATAAACCCTAGATTTTGGGCGAGTTTGAGGAGACGACGAAGAGACTCGCGGGATGGTGAGAGAGAACCGATGACGAGCTTCCTTTAAGCTTGCGCTATGCTATTTGCTGTGTGTGATGTGCTAATTATTTTAAACCATTTATAAAAAAAAGTTTTAAACCATTTTTATTTCACTCTATTGGTTCCTTTTGATATCAATCAGTTGGTTCCATATTTGTCTACATACACTCCCGACTTGTTCACTTAATTATTTATTGATCTTGTTTTATTGTTTTTTAAGCTAATATTGTGTGTAAAATAAATGTTTTAAGAAGTTAAAAAATATATTATTTTTGATATATATATTTACAAAATTTCTAAAGTAACACATGTAACTATCAATATTTTAAACGTAATGATTTTTATTTGTAATAATCTAAGATACATATTCCATGTGAGTATTAAAACAAAATATCCTAAATCCATCATTGAATTTTTGAACTAGAAATGGATATGATCTGCATTGGCAGGCACATTTCTAAGATAATCATAAACATGGATGATTTATACAATAATCTATCTATAAAGCTGAGGTTGAATTTTCATAAATAAAAATGACCGGACCTCAGATAATTAATGAACGCGAATGGGTACGGGCTGATAATTTCCAGTAGCGTTAAGTAATGAAGGCCCAGCCCACTACACTACGAATCGCGCAAAAAGGCGCTACAACTATCAGAGGTTTGTTTTGTGCCTAAATATTTTCCCTCGGAAGAATGAAATCTCCATCCTCTTCTTCAGAGATTTGGAGGTAAGCTTTCCTCTATCGATTAACGAGCATGGTGATTACTTTATCACATTTTATGCCTCTGATTTGCTCCATTTCGCGGTTCAGTTTCATTCGCGCCATTTTGATCGGTGATAGCTAGATACTGTAGGTTCGTGTGATTTTCTTTTGGATCTGTAGCTCTTTGTTTTTTCTTGGGTTTTGAGTGTGTCGTGTTTGCTGGATCGTCCTCGCCCTCATTTTCATGAACTGTTTTGTTTATATTATGATTACCAGTGCTTTAATTGATTGGGCGTATTGGTTGTTACTGTAATTTATATGTAACAAATGAACCGTTTTGTTGGTTTCTCGTCATTTTTGTTGCACAATACACAAACATACGTCTGATGATTTGACTGATACAATTTGTAGTCCATCTGATGATTTGATGAATGGATAAATCCACTCGAATGTACCTTGACTTTTCTCTCAGAAGTATTTTGTTGCCATTTGATTGGTGCCTACTTTGATTTGAAACACAAGAAATTATGAACAAACGGGAGATCAGTGATCAATGGATGGCACTGACATTTTGGTAATTGTTAATTATGTTAGTTGTTAAATGGCATTAACAAAATAATTATAGACCATTAGACTCTTGAATGGCTGCTCTTTCCAGGATTGATTGAGATGATTTGGTGATATCAAAAGGTAGAATGCCTTTTCTAAGGTCATGTATACTATATAGACTAGTGTGCTTTTAAAATGGCTTTGGCAGTTTGAGCAATTTTACGTCATTGCTTCACTAATGTAAATGATGCTTTGTAATAAAATGGTTGCCACAATGGAAATGACGTTGGGGAGCTGATAGAAAATTGGTCATTGATAACCAAATTAGCATTGATGCTGTTGCACTACACACTGGAAGCAGGTATTACACTTCCATTTACTTTCTAACAAAGATTAAGGATTAGGGGGATTCATCCTTCCATTTCTACTACATGCTCCATTGGTCTCCAAGTGCTGCATGACTGAGTAGTTTGTAACTAACTCAAATCAAGGATATTATTGTTAATTCACACTTAACATTGTATAAATATGAACGAAAAAGTAGGAAGTCATTTGCCGTCATGGTAGGAATGAGATGATGTCTAGAGTTTAATATGCCTGATGTCCCCACTTTTGGTATCAGCTTTTGCTACGGCACCTACTTCTTTAGCTATTTTACCACCCATAAAGTTTTTATAAATTCCACAGATGTCTAACTAAATGTATGGGTTGAGTAAGTAGCATTATTTGTCAAGCTGGGTTATATTTTAGGCCAGGCCCAATCAACTTTTGATCTTGTTTTTGGTTTCTCTGTAATGTCTGTTAGGGAAGGGGAAGGATTTTCTTCTAGAGACTTCAGTTGAGTGTTTTAAGCTACATTATCAGTTGCTTGGATGTTGGTGGGATTCTAAATGCTAGTTCAGCTACCTTGAAAGGACCAGATCACCAATGCTCGTTTTTATTTCTTACCTTTGACGCTAGAATTTCAATCAATAACATCCATATCAAAATAAAACTACAGAAAATAAATGTTTATATTTCTTCTTCTTTTTTTTATATTTCGGTCGTGCTCTTCTGTTAGGTGAAGGTGAACAACTTCCATGCTAATAACAGTCACCAGCAAGATGAAAAACACAAAAGGACAAATATTTCAATGCCATAACCATCATTACACCAGAATAAAATAGTTTAGCTACGTAGGAAATGGGGTGTGCCTTTACATCATCAACCACTCTTAGCCCCACTTTTATGCTAGTCCACTTTCTTACTATTATTTGCCTAATAGAATAATATAATGCAAAAAAAACAAATTATTAAGCTGTTGGTTGTTCTAAATTGGTGCGATAGGGGAAATACTTGTGATTATTGATTAATTCTGTTTGTGTGATATGGCACTTCTTTACATAGCAATTGATGTTGTTAGAATTCAGTTTTTCCGATGAATAAGGTTGAAAAATTTATCCAGGGGCATTTGGGGAAGTTTAGGGTGCCTTTGCTTGCACTAAAAGGGTATTAAGTGTGAACACCAATTCCTTATTGCTCAGGCTCAATGGAAGTGTCAAATATCATTACAGAATGCCTTGTGTGGCAATCTTGATGTACACTCTAGTGGAGTGGTCAACAGGCATACATAAAACATGATCTTTTCTTGAGTCTATAATCATAGTGTATGGGGTTCAATGATTAAGATTAATGCATAGAAAACATCTTATGAATTTATTCATATACTAGGATGTCTTTGTCATTAATTAGGTGAGATTGGGAATGGAAGAAAAAAAGTATAAAAAAAAAACTAGTGATTCTATTTTACTTTTAAGGCAAGGGGATTGTTAGAGTGTTCACTGGTCAAATTAAAACTTCAAAAAATGAGCTCATATCTGTGGTATAATTCCTGAGAAACTAAACTAAATTAGTCAGGACCTTTACATCTTTCAATCAAATATTTGAATGGAGAAATCTTCATGTCAATGTGTTGTTACTTTTGGCTGGAACTATAGACACATAGTCATGATACTAATAGCAGTTAGTTTGTGTTAAAGGTGATGGATACAAGGACGGGGTAATGTCATGAAGTCCGAAATTACCCTTGTAGGTTCTGTGTGAGGGAAGGCTTTCTAAATAATTAGAAGGGAGCTAAGAGTGAATAGATGAGCTAGCTGGCTTCATTCATTATAAACAAGTTTTGAAACCCAGACTGAATTTAGTGCTTAGGTTTACAGAACTGACAATGCCATAAATTATATCATTATCAAACTGTAAAAGGACTAATTTGGTCCTTGAACGATTGAGTGTCACCATTTTAGTTCTCAACATCAAGTAAAGCCAATTTAGTCCCCATTGTTCGTCAATTATTATTTTTATTTTAAAGCAAAATATGTAAGTCCACATTAATAGTAATAACATAGAAATAATTTCTTAATAATTTGTTTTCCACATCGATGTCTGTTGGAACAAAACAAGATCGAAGATTTTTTTATAAAAAAAAGTTCATGTCAGATGATAAACTAATGGCCATTAACAGAAATTTGATAGGAGGGACTAAATTGGATTATTGACCCAAATGTATTGTTCAGGAAGTTGGTTGGGCTTATTCAACATTTAGGGACTAATTGATGATACCCTTGATAATTCAGGGGGCAAATTGATCTTCTTAGCTTCTCAGATTTGAAAGAGTTCAACAGTAATTTGTAAATATTGTCATTTCAGCAGTTCAGAGTGCAGCAACTAACAAGTTTCATATTTAGGTTGCTTTCTCTTGTTTAGATTCCTATAATTTATCAACTATTACTTATCATTCTTCTCCGTGTATACACTTCGAATTTTGTTCTGTCAGGAAATTACATGCTATGCTTGGTAGGGTTGGGAAATGAAACATGTGTTTTGACTCGAACTTCTGGTGATTTTGTATATCATATTTGCTATGCTAAGAGCACAATTAGATGCACCCTTGCATGATTTCTGCAACCCCTTCCTCTCTATCTTATGTTATGTATTTCTCCATTTTCTTCACATAAGTCGATGCCATGCGAGAGCACCTTTATTTCAGTTCACAATTTTCATTTTAATTAAGAACTAATGATTACTTTCTTTGCTACCAAACAAATTCCATCATTTCTCAAACCAAACATCCTCCTAGCTATAATTTGTATTACTCTATATAATATTGTTTTTAATGTGTTCTTTTGTTAAGATGTTGATGGCATTATATTGTGGATTTGAGGAGATATATGATCAGAAACTTTAACGTCTGGCGTGTAATTTGTGGAGTATATCTGATCATGGATAAAGAATTTAGTGTAAGCAATGAAATGCCGACAATATTTTTACTTATGCTAAAGGCTAATAGTTCTTCGTGGAATTCGTCATTCCATTTCTATTCCATCCATATAAAGTGAAGTCCATATACCATTTTTTAAGAGAGGAATGTCACAGCTAATCACCACTTAGGTTTGTTCACTATATTAAATAAGTCGTATTATTGTGCTATGACATTGTTTGTCATATAGAACCTCATCAATCTATTTATGTTAGTGTAATGGATGGTATAAAATAATGAAATGAAAAGCACATCTGGATGCCATAAGATACCCTTGCTTTTCTGCATGTATACAATATTGTTCATTATCAAGCATTCATTCGATGTTTGTAACTGCTAATCATTACATGTATAAATAGACACAGGGGGCATATTTAAAGATAACTTTCATAATAGAAGCTAGACTTTGTATAACAATTCTCTGCTAAAAAAAATCGAATGTCATTCCTTTTGGCTCTCATGTAGTAAAAAAAATTAAACAAAAAAATAAAATATGTAACATAACACTGTCACTTGTACAACGGTGAGTTGTTGAAAATTTGTACTTCTGTATAACTTGACCAAGAGACTGAAGAACTTGGTATAGTTCATTTGGGATATGTAAGGGCCTACTATTATTGGTAATATTGATAACATTGATTATTCGTTTGGTGAAGTGCATTTTTCTTTCTTATGGGGCAATATTTACTTTTAGCTGTCTGATACTAAGTGGTTGAACTCAGGGTGTGAGTCTATTTTGTTAGTTTATTCATTGTTCTCATTACCGATAGTATTATTAATATCTGCTAATTTGCCCTTTTGATCTGCATGCATGTTGTAGCAGTTGGCATATTCGAGTGGTTTTTATATCCTATTTCACTTCAATGATGGTATGGAACATGAACATCTAAGGTACGATCTTATGTCTTTTTTATAAGCCCAAGATTTATGCTATGCATATATGCTTCCGGTTCTATATTTTATGGCTATTTTGCAATAATTTTTTTTTGTAGTTATAGCCCTCTAGGTGAAGGTGTTTTATTTAGGCACGATTCATATATAATGTGTCTCTGCTTCCAAAGATAGAGCTCCCACGATAATATGTCTCATACATCCTTTACAACTTTATATGGTCATATGTTCTGTTTTGAAAACCATACCAAATAGTATATTTTTTGGTAGTTGAAGCTAAATATAGTTGTTGACATGTTAATCTAACATTTCATATTCCATTTTCCCATATTGGTTGGGATCTTCAGTGTAGATAATGGTATAATTAGATAAAAGCTAAACCTCACTTCATAAAAAACACACAAAGAGATTAGTTTATTGCCAAAGCCTGCATCAAAATGCTAAATCTGATAGAGAACCAAATCTAGCATTGGTAACAGAAAATTCGGTATAACAGATCTGGCTTGGGGCATGGGGTCTCCTTAGGCTGCCAGTAACAAATTCTTTATGACAAGCTCACTATCTCTCAGCCTTTCAAGGGTTCCCATTATCCAATAAGAATGAACCCACATGCCAACTTTGTCCATCGACACAATCTTTGCCAGTTCTGCTGGAAGGATCTTGTCCATTTTAGTTTTTTTTGTCAAATTTAACCCTTAACTGCAATTCCCATGGTAGATAAACTATTTTGTTATATTTCTCAATGTGGGCAATAGGGAATGTATAGTTAAGAAGCATCCATTTTTTTCTTCCAATTTCTTCACACTTATTTTTAAAACAGAAGAATCTCACCCATTTACAGCCAGTTTTATGCATCAATACAACTAAAATCAAATATGGATTTTGGTAGTTCAAAGCTAGTCTTTTATCCTTGAGCTTATTGTACACACCTTATATATACCTCCGGCCCAAAATGAGTGATTATATATATGAATTATGAAGGAGCTGTATTTGTTATGTTTTGATAATTGATCTGGACCACCAATGATCTACTGTACTGGGAAAAAGATTGCTCATAAGGTAATGTATTGGGTGCCACTCCATTATCAATTGGGAATTGTTTAGGAAGGAATTGGTGGTGTCCTATCTAGAGAGGGTCATCGGCGGCAACCTCTTCACGTGACTGTTGTTTTTTTTCTAATCCATATTTGCACGACAAATGGAGAGCTAGATGTTCAAAGTAAGACTTCAGTGATATGATTGATTTTTCCCAACGAACATATTCTGTTTATGGCCTCATGATCCCCACAACCACAATATGAAAAATGTAATACGCAAATCATTCTGTTTCAGAATAAGTCTCTCGTTTATCTTTTAGTACAGTAAAAAATTAGTAAAGTTAGGGGTTCTTTCTCACTGCATTACCTTTTGGTAAAGTAATTATTTTCATGTGTGTTGGTTATGTTTCTTTCTCTACTATCAATGACTTTTGGTGATGTATTGTACACAGATCATGAAGAAGTCTAGAGGGACACACCATGGCAACATGTGCAGCACCTTTGTACTATATGTGCTTGAAGTTTATTCTCCATAGAAACTGCATTTCTGCCAACAAAGTGAGTATCCTCACACCTCACCTTAGCTTTACAGGCATCTGCCGATCAGTTTTTGCCTAGACATGAAATTACAATAGTCAGATGCATAATTTTGAGCATGCTAAAAACTGGACGAAACACACCCTTAAGACGACAAAATACAGATGAAAAAGAAATCACAAAAACCAAAATTCTATGATTTGGTCTTCTTCTAGATGTTGAGAGATTACAGTACTGGGGTGTGTATTCATGAGAAGGAGAGAGGAATCCCATGAATTATTGACACAGTATTGAAAAGCAAAAAATGTAGACACACCCTCTTATTAAAGAAAGACAATGAGAGGTGGGAAACCCTAGGAAAGCTGTATTGCTGCAAGAGAAGAGACATTGGGAGGGCCCATCTAATGTGGTAGTGGTGGTATGGCATCCATGCATATGCATTGTTGTCATGTCATATCATTTCAATCCCATGCATGACATTCATTTTGATTCTCTATGTTCCTTCCTATCTAAAATCTTGTCATGTGTTCAATTGATTCTTGAGTGCTAAGTCATCCTTCTCCAATCTGTACTGTACATTCTGTGACTTGAACTTTAATCCCTCTTTCCATTTGTAATGCTATGATTTGGACTCAACTTGATACACACTAAATTACTAATTATAGGCCACCCCTTTGAATTGAATTGGTTAACTCTCTTCTGATGTAACATAGTAGCTAGTAGCTGCTATAGAGTATAAGTTAAATGAAATCTCTCTTTTGATACATGATGTTTTTATGTTATTTTACCTATCATCTATCACAAAATAATGTGTTTTGCCTGATTATTGATTACTAGTTGTGAGTTTTTTTTGTACATGTCCTTGTACCTATATTGGTGGTAATTACAAGTATGAAGGACAATATATAGCAGTATTTCATGCATACTCAGTTTCTTAAAAATAGAAGTGAAGACTCTTTTAATGTGTTTCTAATCATAACCTTGCCAAAAAAAAAAAACTATACAAGGTGGTATATACACTTGATAGTATGATGTATTTATTTTATTTTTGGTTATGGAATATGGTTGTTAGCATGGAGGGGAAAATATGATGGGAATGAATTAAATGGGAATTTTATAGGGGACCATATATAAAAGAGAAAAAAAGCAAAAAAAGAAAATAAGGATATGGCAAGGATTGGGGTGAGGTCGCGCACATACCCAGAAGATAAAAGAGAGGATTGACGGCGACTGGATTGCATTGCGCGTTAAGAAACTACAAAAGGTGGTGTCGTTTTCGTGATCAGTCAAAAGTCATGTAGTAGTGGCTCTCTCGTCCCGGACGGCACGCGCGGTCAGGTACGTATCGCGATTCGCACTACAGAACAGTACTCTGTGTGCAATTATTTAGGGAAACAAGAATCAATAAACGGAAAAGGAAAGTGGGAATCAAACCCACTCATCAAATCATAAAGCGTTTTTGATTTGTGAATCGTGATGTTGCAACATCCCATGATCGTGACCCCTCCCATTCAAAACAAACATGGCTCTCTACCCCTTTTCTTTTCCACCCATGCTTACCCATTTCCTTGTGCATTCATGTTTCACTCACCATATCACCTTTCTTCACTTCCTCCTGTGATCACCTATTTGTGATTGTCACCCACATTATCATTTCTTCATATAACCAACCCTAATGCTTCCTTTTATAAGGTAAGTGAACATGCCATGTGGCTAGGTACTAGGCATAAATCTATCAAGGTTCTGATTAATGTTAATCTTTGTGATCACATTTTCTTCTGAATTCATTATCATATAATCTTTGTGATTAGATGGTGATTGATTAGCATTGGTTCCACAATCTAAGACATGTAGACCCCGCTTAACCTACTAGCTTTACTCTTTGGTTTTATGTTACTGTTTTCTACCGAAATTAGTTGAAACTTTCCCTTATTGTAACCACATATTCTTTGTCGTAAGCTGAGAACATTAATAAATGCACTGTGATTTTCTGCAACATGATTAGAAAATATTCTTGGTCAAGTTAGTCATGACTAATGGTGGCAAGCAAATGAGGGGTACATGATCCAACATTGATTCATAATTTGTCTTATATTGTTATTATTGGGTTGAATAGTGTCAATTAAGCACACCTTTCATTGTCAAGTCAATAACAGTGGTCTTCCTTGTACCCTTTTGCCATGGCCAGGACTCTATAGCTAGGTAGGGTATTTTAGTCATTTTATCAAAAAAAATACAAAAGACATTATTCTTGTCAGTTGTGATCTCCCCTTTCAGTAACCAAATATAGTCTAATAACCCCCTCAGGAAAAAAAACATGAAAAATAAGCCAATTAGTTTACTTTTTTTAGTTAAGCATTGAGGGTATTTATTTTCCCAGAATGGAGGTGAAATGAAAGCATTCATGGATGATGTATAGTGGAGCATTCCCTCAATAATTATTACAAAATCCAATAACAGTACTTACTTTTTATATTGAACTAATCTCAATTCCAATTGATTATATTATTGGATGAGGTTATTTTCTCATTAGATTTTCGTTGAATTTTATATTTCATGTCGGTAATTTATTTGTATGAAAGTTTGAAATTAAGACATATAATTTATAAATTATATACCTTTTGTACTAGAATGATCTATTTAATCTTAATTGAATTAACATATACTAGAATGTTGAATAGAAAAAAAGTATTAGAGACATCATAATCAACTTCTTTAATCTCAACTTTATGGATTTTTTTAGCTTTATATCATTTGGGAAATTACTTCAGTGTGTACATGCAATGAGTTTATGGGATTAGGGTTAAATGATTTTTGATGAATGTGAAGGGGGCACACGATGCCAATCATATGTAATGAAGCTTGGTATGCGAGTGTAGCTGTGGGAGGCAAAATTAAAGCCATAAGTTTCGGGCAGTGGGCATATCCATGTAGTTGATGAGGTGAGGGTAGGACCGTAAAGCTGTTACACGTTGCTCCACGTGATTAGCCCTAACCTTGAACTCTTTCTTCATCATTCCTCCTCGACAGCAAAGCCCCAACAAATATTCTCCTTTTGGTACAAGGCAAAGATAAAACAAACAAGTATGATAAATCAAAAATTATATTTTTCTGATATGATCAAAATTGATTTGATATAAATTTTTTTTATCATACTTGTTTGTTTTAAGGTTTTGTCATGTATATGATATATTTTTTTTTTTGGAATGTATATGATATATATTAATTTTAAAGATATATTTACTTTTAAAATATATATATATATAAAGATATACATATTAAACTACTGATTATACCGACTTCAAACTTGATGGGAATAACAATTCAACATTGAATGAGCATAACTCGCGTACCGCTTAACAAACAGGTCGAGTTAGACACAGACATGGGATAACCTAAGACAAACAACCGCTTGACAACTAGATCGGGTAAAAAATGAGATAATCTAAGACAAATAATTCAAGTAGTAATATTATTGTCCCCATCAGAAAACAATCTTTGACAATTAAAAAGAATAACTACCCTCTAACCACTAAACTAATCCCAATATATACTTATCATACTTATTAATTTAATCATTTGTATGATATTTACATACTCTTGCAATTGAATGAAATATAATTATTACACGTATGTTTTAAAGATTTATCATAATTATTAATTTAATCACTTGTATGATATTAAATGATCTTACAATTGAATTGAATTGAATTATTTGTTTGTTGTCCTTTTTTTTTTCAAAAGACATTGAAACACAAAGTTGATGAAATACAAGTGATCATATGTTTTGAAAATTTAGTCCAATTAATATGAGTCACATGAAATTTTAGCCTGAAATATATACCAATTGGGGCAAGAGATGATGGTTCCACCTCAAAATTGAATTATACATCTATTCTCTCACACAGCCATAGCAATCATAATATATACACAACAAAACCTACTTTAGCTTTTCCACTACCCAAACAAAAGAAAGAAAACACTCACTCACCACCCTCCTCTCCCCTTTGCCTTTTCTTGTTTTTGGATTCTTGTAGATCTCATCTTCTATCCCACAAGAAAGAAAAAGAAGGATGATTCAAGAACTGCTTGGTGGTTCTCTACTATCTGCAGACTCCAAATTCTCCTTCATCAATGGCCCTCCTTTCCAAACCTCCACTTCTTCAACTCCTCCTCCTTCCTCAACAACTACACCTACTGCTACTAATGTTTCTTCTTCTACTGTTACGAGCACCACCAATCCTCCTTCGTCCACTTCCGACAACAACAACAACCTGAGGTGTCCTCGTTGCGATTCGGCCAACACCAAGTTCTGTTACTACAACAACTACAACCTCACTCAGCCCCGCCACTTCTGCAAGACTTGCCGCCGCTACTGGACCAAAGGCGGCGCTCTCAGGACCGTTCCCATCGGAGGTGGCTGCCGCAAGAACAAGAGCACTATCGTCACCTCCGCCTCTAAGTCAAGCACGCCCTCGTCCAAGCTCTTGAAGACTATTTCACCCGATGGTATCGCAAGGGCTGTTACTAGCTCCCAGCTAGGGTTTGACCAAGACCTTCCTTACTCCAACCCCATTCTTTGGGGTTCCGGTTCTTCCCCTCAACCCTCCTCGTCCCATCTCTTGTCCTTGCTCAGAGCCACCTCCCAAAACCCTAACCCTAACCACACCCCCATATCTTCTTCTTCTGCCTCTCATCTTGTCAAAGATGAGAACATGGCCACCATGGCTGGACCTGGACCCCACATGATGATGGTCAATAGTAATAGTAGTACCCACCAACCCTCAGCTCTGATCAGCGGTCGAGCCATGGGTCTGGACCATCTTGCTCACCAGGTTCCATCTCTTGGTCTCTCCAGCACCTCCTTGTGGAGAAGCACTAACCAAAACCAAAATGGTAACAGTACTACTACTTTTCTTGGTAGCGATGCTCACAACTCAGGGATGCAAGAACTGTACGAGAGGCTCATCAGATCGTCGTCATCAACAACAACACCGACTACTAATAACTATTTCAGTGATCATCACCAGCAATCGAATTCTCAGCCTATGGTGCTGATGGGCAATGCAGGTTCCACTTCTACTCCATCTGTTTTGGAGTCGGCTCCTGTCGCAAGTGAATTGGGTTATGGCTGGGGAAAAGTACAACCTCCGGTTTTTTTGTCTGGTCTCCCC
>JAYMSW010003377.1:0-12292 GCA_036897725.1 Erodium texanum | reverse complement strand
AACATAATCAAATAACTAATCCAAAGAATATAATTTCATCTTCTTTTGTGGGGTGCTTTTTACAAAACTTTTTGTTAGACAACTAAGATTAGAACTTGAATAAGTTGTATAGTTTTATTTATAAAAGAATAATTCCAAGTCTCTTTTGGTTATAGAATAAGTTTTCAATTATATTAGTAATCTATATGATTAATCAAGTAGAGATATATTGCAACTCAATCGAGTTTTAAAAATTTGGATTCAACTTTGATTTGTATACAAAACAAATATAATTTTGAAAAAGTAAATTTATTCAAATTCGATTTGATGTTTAATGAATTAAATTTAAACTATTTGTCTGTAATTCTAATGTGCTTTCACTTGGAAATTGCATTTCAGATAGACCGGTCAATTATGCAATGCGAAATATCAAACTTATACAAAAATATCCCGAAACTCATAAAAAAGCCTACATGATTTAGGGGTCGATGACTAGTAAAACGACGAAGAAAACCACGTTTCATAACAATTTCATGCTACATTTATATTTATGATGGAAAATGACAGGTAAGACTTTTGTCACTGGAGTGTCCCCAACAACAAATATTAGAACTTGTTAGTCAAATGGAACTCATACATTTCCCCATTACATAATGCAAACAATATTTTTTTTAAAAAAAAATCATGCAATATAATTTAAATTCATTTTTATTTAACTTATACATATAATAAGAACACAAAAACTACTAGCATATTTTAACATAATAACACTCTTATGGTTCAAAATGAAAAACTCCACAAAAGAACTTTTCAACTCAGACCAGTCTAATCGTTTCAATGATGTTTTGTAACTATATGATTAGTCGAAGAATCAACTACCGACACGTTAGAGATTTAAATCTCAGACATGAAAAATCATAGGAACAGTACTCTGCAAACAAATTCTAAAGGACAATGAATAATACCAAGATCTTACCTATAAAAGGTCCCACAAGGACCAAGTCACAGTTTGAGGTCTCCTCTGACCATTCCACAATCCATGGAGACCTCAATCTCCTCCTAATTTTCTGCACAAATCTTCTTCTTCTCATCATTCTTGCTCAAATCCTAGTCCTTCCAGTCACAATACTGTGCCGTGTTTGGTCTGCAAAACCAAGACCCTCCACACCTTCAAAGTAAACTTTCATGGGTTCTCTTCAGTTTCCTTATAACAATCATCCATAACCATATTGATGAAATATAGGTGTTGCTTCTATTTGCACCAATGAGAAATCAAATCACCTTATGGGTTTTCTCGATATTCATTGGCCTGAGTTTCTTTCTTGTGTCTGGTCAATGTCTAGAGGATCAGAAATCTTTGTTGCTCCAATTGAAGAATAGCTTCAACAACTTCAGCTCATCAGGCAAGCTTGCCGGGTGGAACCAGAGCCCGGATTGTTGTTTCTGGGCAGGTGTGAATTGTGATGAGGGTGGTCTTGTTACTGATCTGCACTCGACCAACGAATCAATCTCTGGTGGAATTGAGAGTCTCTTGAGTCTTCAGAACCTGCAGAGCCTGAACTTGTCATCCAACAATTTTAATTCTACTATACCACCTGAGCTGGCACGGCTTAGGAGCTTGAAGTTTCTGAATCTGTCCAATGCTGGCTTCAGAGGGCAAATCCCAGTTGAGGTTTCACAAATGACCAGGTTGGTTTCTCTTGATTTCTCCTTGAACTCCTACTTGCATGCCATTCCAGAACTGCAACTAGAGAATCCAAATTTGATTAAGCTTGTTGAGAATCTTTCGGAACTTGAAGAACTCTATGTTGATGGGATAAACTTATCAACAAATGGGTATGAGTGGTGGAGATCGCTCTCTTCTTCTCTGCCAAAGCTGAGAGTATTGAGCTTGTCAAAGTGTAATCTTTCTGGCCCCATAGATTCTTCACTGTCGGAGCTTCGGTTTCTATCAGTGATTCGTCTGGATAATAACAATTTCTCAGACCCAGTTCCAGGTTTCTTTGCAGACTTCAAGAGCTTGACTTCTTTGCACCTCAGCTCTTCTGGGTTGTCTGGAAAATTTCCAGAAAAGATCTTCCTGGTATCAACTCTGCAGACTATTGATTTATCAGACAACACGAGACTTCATGGTTCATTGCCAGAATTTCCTAGTGACTGCTCTATTCAGACATTAAAGCTTAGTAAGACAAAATTTTCAGGAATGTTGCCAACTTCTATTGGAAACCTTAAAATGCTGTCTGTGATAGAGCTTGCAGGATGCAACTTCAGCGGATCAATCCCGAAGTCTATGGAAAAGCTTACACGATTGGTTTCCGTGGATTTCTCATCGAACGGGCTTAATGGGATAATCCCATCATTCAGCATGTCCAAGAATTTGACCCAGATCATTCTTTCTCATAATCGTTTATATGGTCAAGTTCCTCCTGATTGGGAAGGTCTAGGAAAGCTCGAAAATATTGATTTGGGTGACAATGCACTGAATGGAAGCATTCCAGAGGCTCTTTTTTTGCTCCCATCACTGAAGAAGATACAGTTTTGTAACAACTCGTTTTCTGGTCGATTATATGTTCAGAATGTGTCAGCTTCACATCCGCTTGATACTCTTGATCTGAGAGGCAATAACTTGGAAGGATCGATACCCAGGGCTGTGTTCAGACTGGGAGGTCTTAAGGTTCTCTCACTTTCATCGAACAACTTCAGCAATTCGTTCCAGCTTGACCAGATTCAGCAAATGAAGAATCTTTCAGTTCTTGATCTCTCACACAACAGTCTCTCAGTTGGTTACAATGGTACGGATCCTACATTGCCCTTCCCCAACATAACCACATTCAAGTTGGCTTCTTGTCAGCTTGGAACATTTCCTGAATTCTTGAAGAACCAGTCGAAATTGGAACATCTAGACCTTTCAATGAACCAGATCCAAGGCGATGTACCTGAGTGGATATGGTGGCTTCCTCTTCTTCACCTCAATCTTTCGTTCAACTTCTTGACGAATCTTGAAGGACATGTTGACAATCTCTCTTCTAAGATGAAAATCCTTGACCTTCACTCGAACCAGCTCCAAGGGCCGATCCAAATCCCACCATCTGCTGCTTCCTATCTAGACTACTCAAGCAATAACTTCAGCTCCCTGATTCCCAACGAAATTGGTACATACTTATCCTTTGCTGTGTTCTTGTCTCTTTCAAGCAACAACTTTTCCGGGGAAATCCCAGAATCAATATGCAATAGTACGTACCTTCAAGTTCTCAATCTGTTCAACAATTCTTTGAGCGGCCAGATCCCCAAATGCTTGATGGCAAAGAGCAAGGCAATTGAGGTGCTGAATCTGAGGAGGAACAAGATCAGTGGGATCATTCCTGATTACTTCACTGAAAATTGTCTTTTGAAGACTCTAGATCTCAGTGGAAATCTACTGGAATGGAAGATTCCTCGATCTTTGGCCAATTGCATGTTGTTAGAGGTTCTAAACTTGGGAAACAATCGAATCAGTGATACCTTCCCATGCCATTTGAAGGAAAGATCCATCAGTTTGCGGGTACTAGTTTTGCGGTCCAATAATTTTCATGGTGAAGTTGGCTGTCAGTGGATCAATGCATCATGGCAAAAGCTTCAGATTGTTGATTTAGCTTCAAACAATTTCAGTGGTGAACTACCAGTTAGAAGCCTGAAAACCTGGGATGCTATGATGAAGGAAGATTTAACCGTATCAAATGGCAATCATATCCATTTTCCCTTCCTAGGGTTAAGTAATCTGTATTACCAGGACACGGTCACAGTTACCATCAAAGGGCTAGAGATGGAGTTCATGAAAATCGTAACCGTCCTTACCTCCATCGATCTCTCATGCAACAAACTTGTAGGGCCAATACCTGAGTTGCTTGGAAATTTCAAAGCTCTCTATGCTCTCAACTTGTCGCATAATGCACTAAGTGGAGAAATACCAAGCACTATGGGGAAATTGTTGCAGCTTGAGTCATTGGATCTCTCGGTTAATAACCTGACCGGAAGAATTCCTACAGAGCTTGCGGATCTAACTTTCCTTTCATTCCTGGACCTTTCGTATAACCAGCTGGGGGGAAAGATTCCACGAGGTACCCAACTTCAAACATTTGGAGAATCTTCTTTTGAAGGTAATAAAGGATTATGTGGCCTGCCTCTGAGTGCAAATTGCCTGAGTCCTGGAAGCTCACCAACAACAAGAACAGACTCCAAAGAATGCTCGGGAACTGAATTCGATTGGCGATTCATATACACTGGGTTAGGGTTTGGTGTGGGATCAGCTGCCATTGTTGCTCCACTTATGTTTTGTAGGAGATGCAGGAGATGGTGTGACTATTTAGTGGAACAAATTCTCTTGGCAGTTCTTCCAATGATAGGACTGAAGTACACAACCCAGGAAGAGCAGGATGGTGAGGAAGATGAAGATGCAGAAGAGTTCATTGATCATGATGATTATGCACCAAAATGTGATCAAAGCCAGCAAGAAAGTGAACAACTGCAAGGTGGGTATTGTGTTTTCTGTACCAAACTCGACATTAGCAGGGATAGAGTAATTCACAACCAATCATGTATTTGTCATCATTCACCACCCACTTCTTGCTTCTCTTCTCCGTCTTCTTCAACCTCACATTCTTCATAGATGTACATAAACAATAGACATAAGCAATGTTGTGTGTGTGTGTGTGTGTGTGTGTAATTGTTTCATTTGAGTCCATGAATTATTCATTTTCCTCCTATTTAATCCCCAAATCTAATTTTGTTTTCAGAGACAAAATTAGAACAAAATAAATTCACAAACTAAATTGGGACTATCTAAATATCTGACAGATCAAACTAGAACAAAATAATCAAAAAAAATTTGATGCTTCAAGGATTTAAATCACAATTTCTGGCCTGTTCTTACCCTCTATTGAGGGTCAGTTTGGCTTGTCACTGACATAGTGGCATCTAAGTAAATAACTCAATAAAATCAGCCATGAAATTGGCTACAAAAACAATTCTCCAGAGACCTCAACAATATAAGAGGTTCATGGAATGAGACGCCATTTTTCTCTGTTCGTATCGTCTCTATTCATCAATTCCAGAAAGGAAAAAAAATGGAAATGCGAAGCTAAATCTGAACATATATACGATTTTTTTCTCCGGAGTGCACAATTTTCGTACCTCGCTTCCAATTTCTGAACTGGATTGATCCTGAGAGAGCTTGACAAGCCAAATTGCTACTCGTTCTGGACTTTCGTCGAACAGTTGGTGTGCAGATCAGCAAACACCACTCCGCGCCATAACCTCTCCGCGCTCAGAGCTTGGATGCGACTGCGAGTTGACGACAAGGAACTCTAATATGATCTAACGAGTTAATGGGCTTCACAATTTTATTAGCCCATATAATTTTGGGCTCATCTTCACGAAAATCCCATTGAGCCAGTGTCGGCACACGTGTATAGCAATATTTCCGCATATGAAACGACGTCGTTTGTTGACCGGTGATGCCTCTTTTGCCACGACAGAAAAAAATATTTCAGAAATAACTGTTAATTAATCGTGTGATTAAAATTGAAATCATTGATCCCAAGGAAGTGTAAACAAACCTGCAACGACGCCGTTTTCATGTCGCGGCATTTTAAACGAACACAAACTTCAATATTAAGTTTATTAACGATAAATTTTCGTAGTTAATTCCAATTTGGAGTCAAAAATTAAATATTTTATTTAGAAACTGTTATTTGATAATTGGACGAAGCGTAACCGACCAATTTCGTCGTCACTGTATCAGATTTTTCCCCAAACCCTTCTCGGTTCCGTCTCAGTCGCAGAAAATCACTGGTTCGCCATTTTCGCTCCTCTGATTTGAAATCTCCTGAGAATTTTCCGGCCATCGATTCCGGTTCTCCGACCTCCGGATTTGGCTTTGTTTCTCTGAAGATGAGCAAGAGTGGTATGGGCGAGAGGAACGAGGAGATCGATTGGGAACTGAGGCCCGGAGGCATGCTGGTGCAGAGGAGAGACGATGAAGAAGATGGTGCTGGTGGTGGCAGCGATTCCATGATCAGGATCAGCGTCTCTCATGGCCCTTCGCAGCACGAAGTTCTTGTTCCTGCTGAATCCACTTTCGGTGATGTTTTTGTGTAGTTCTCTGTAATCTTCGTCTTTGATTCAATGTTTGTGCTTGTGATGGAAAGCATTTATTGGGTTTTATGGAGTATTACTTGGAAATTTTCATGTCTGTTTGTTTATTTGATTCTATATTGAGTATAGATTGATGGGTTTTGATTCGCAATTCAATGTGCTTTGTCGAGTGGATTCTGCTCAAAAATGAATTTTCGTGCTCCTGGTTTGTTTTGATCTGCAAATATTTTAGCTTCTTCCATGTTAAATCTTGGTTGTTGCTTGTTCTTCATGAGATTTTTGTTGAAGACTGTTGGTTTAACACTTGAAGAACCATTATAAACCATTTTAAAAGCTGATTGAAAGGTGGAGCTGACATAATTTGGCCGCAACTTGTTGTGCAATGGCAGGGGATTTGAAGAAAGTTATTGCTCGGAAAACTGGGTTAGAGCCTGAAGATCACAAAGTCCTGTTCAGGGGAGAGGAAAAGGACGATGAAGACCATCTGCAGATAGTGGGTTTGAAGGATAACTCGAAGGTTGTGGTCATGGAGGACCAGGAAAGAAAAGAGAGGAGGCTCGAGGAGACCAAGAGAAGAAATGCCGTAATAGCAAAACAATGTGAAGCAGTTACTGCTGTTAGAGGAGAGGTTGACAAGCTTTCAGAAAGGGTGAGTCTTAGCATTCACCTTTTCTTTTACGTTTTACCTATGGTCTTATGGTGGTGGGTATGAACCACAGGAAATTGGAAATTTACTTGGCTTATTGTACTATTAGGTCTCTGTCTTGGAGGTGGCTGTGGATGGTGGAACTCAGGTTGCTGACAAGGAATTTGATATGGCCTCGGAATTGCTGATGAAGCAGCTGCTGAAACTGGATGGGATTGAAGCTGAGGGAGAAGCAAGACTGCAGCGAAAGGCTGAGGTTTGTGTTCGGAAATTTTAATGTTGATTACTTGAAATCTTACTAGTTCCTTGCTCGCAAATGTGGGTTTCGTTCATATTTGTCTTAACAGTTTCTCAAACCTATTACATATAGTTGATACTCTTCTGTCAGGCTAGTTGCATTTGTTTCTTGTAACACATAAAGTATGCATCTGCATGATCCGTGTTATGAAAGATATGAGCCTTACCATGAAAATATAGCGATAGGCGTAAAAATATAGCGATAGGCGTATACCATAACTACAACACATCCGTAACATTATCCCCAACAATTGTTACCATCTTATCACCACGTAGTCTTCCTTTTACTGATCCCCTTCAATACCAACATCATTATTTCGATAATGTTATCATACTTGGGCCTCTTGGCATGCATTACAGGTAGGCATTACATTTCATGCTTAGCAGAAAAAAGGGAAATTTCGGGTAGTGAAACAAATCATACTTTTTTGCTTCCTGTATATTTTTTCTCACTCTCACAAGCATTCATGGATGACAACCAATGATATTGCTCTTGGGGTTTTGAAATCCGTGTCTGATGGTGAATGCATGTGTACTGTATGAGTTATTCAGGCTTACTTCGTATTTTATAAATACGTAACATAATGATATATGTCTATGGCGCTATGCACACAGATAATAATTCAAGATATTTAATACAAATATCATTTTATGGTATCTTAGGAATGGGGCCAGGCTGTCTTTTGATGTTCGTAAATGAGTTTCGTGTGCATTTTATATTTTTCGTCTTTTATCGTGTTTTGTAATATTTTACAAACCCCTTTCCTCTCCCTTCTATTATGAAAGAAAAATGTTGGCACGCCTTTGATACTCAATAGAAAGTATAATGACATATGTGACATCAGCATGTCCATGCTTATATTCTTGAAGTATAGAAACCCAAGCAATTCATAATTTCACATTCGAGAACTGTATCGTTTTTTTCACATCATGAATTATATTGTCTTTCACTGTTTCTTTGACTGACTATTCCTCTGAACAGGTACGCCGTGTCCAAGGCTACGTGGATACACTAGACGCCCTGAAAGCAAGAAACTCAAACCCTCCAAGCAACAACGGCAATGCTGTGTCTATAACGACCCAATGGGAGACTTTTGACTCTGGAGTGGGAAGCTTGAGCGCGCCACCCCCGAAGCCATCCCCGGCAAATGTAGATCAGGACTGGGAGCGGTTTGATTAAAATGGTTAGATTAAAATATTCCTCTGCTGTTCTTGTACCTTACAGGCTTACACTCGGTGCAGTGAAATATATGCCTTCTGGAACATTATCGATTATTATTTTTTGGTGCTTTATATTGGTGTAAAGGAAGGTACCTTCTCTTTTGTGAACATGAATCGGTCGTCGGAATTGCTAGACTTTGAATTTAGATTGGATCTTATTACATGTATTATGTTCTTGAACTGATTCACCGATTATATATATGTACCATTATGTTGCAGACATAGTTACTTGAATAGGTGAACTTTGGAATGTCCACATTCAATTCTATGGTTTGGTGTTTCTTAACTTATGATTCAGTTCACTACATGGTGACGTCATGGGCATGACGTCTGAGGGAAGAGAATCTATTTGTCTTTAAACTAGATGATTAGTTGTAAAGTTAATGATCTTACCTGATTTGAACAAGAGCTAATGTAAGGTAATCTATAATGTCTCGATTATTTTTCTATCTTATCTGATTTGAACTAAAATTATCACGTGAATCCTTTAGCGTATTTGTAATAAGCTCCATTATTAGTATGTTTTTTCAATGATCTTTTTTTATAAAAAAAAATCTTGCCACTTATATTTATGTTCAATTATGAAGATACATAATTATTGATTATATAGACTCTGTAATAACATTGCAGACTTTAAATTTGGTGGGAGTAACAATTTTTATAGTCAACATTTAATGAGCATAACTTACGTATCACCTAACAACTTGATCGAGTTGGACAATGTATCATGACACACACGTAAGATAATTCAGATAAACAACTGCAAATAACACAAACAATTCAAATAACAACATTGCAAAAACATTATAGACTCCAAATTTGGCAGGAATATCAATTTTTGCAATCAACATTTAATGAGCATAACTTGTGTGTTGCCTAACAACCAGATCGAGTTGGACAACGTATTACGGCACATATGTGAGATAATTCAGATAAATAAGTGTAAATAATATATACAATTCAAATAATAATATTATTATCCCCACCCAAATTTAATCTCTAATAATTAAGAAAAATAACTTCCTTAATTATTGGATTACTGGCGAGCTTATTTCAATGATCTTATCTGATTAAAAGGGAAATTATTACGTGGATGATCCATTCAACTTGTCTAGTAAGGAGACAAGATGAATGGTTTGAACTTTGAAAGAGATGGAACGGTGCCGTATGAGGGGAACAGTGTCGTCTGTTTATGGAGGTAGCTTAGATTTCATAGTCAAGGACATCTGAATGAAGGAGCATAACTCAATGTGGGGTCCACTTGACAGCCATTACTCTGTCCTGGCTGCTCCCGAATGTGGCCAACGGCCCGACGGCTCTCGGCTTTGCTATATCTATCTTCTTCGGACAGTCTCGGGCCCACCAATGTGAAATACCGAATGTGCCCCTCTACTTATTATTTTTTCAATTAGATAATAGATACACGGTATTTTTTTTCTTCTCTATCTGTAATTGGAGATGCATGTGGGTATATTCAAAAATGTACAGGCAGATATTTAATTCATACACGATTCGATGAAATTGAATCTTTATTTTTTCTATTGTACGGACATAAAATCTCGACCTTTTGAATTTATAATAAAAAAGAATCTAAACAAATTTAATTTGACTAGGTTGTGTGTGGACAGATACGAGGTATCCATCCACATAAAATAGATCAAATTGTATATGGATGAATATAGAATCTTTTCTCTTCACGCGTTTAATCCATACAAAATATAGCAAGATTGAATCTTTTTTCTCATGTCAGACGGATATAGAATCTTGATTTTTCATGTTCGTAATAAAAAATTCTAAACAGATTTTGTTCGGTCAAATTATTTATAGATGAATATCCACGCTTATCTCTACTGTAAATAAAGAAAACACTTGGCGAAGAAACTCGTTATTTATACATTAACTTATTGGTATCTTCTTAATTCGACTTAGATTATAATGACAGTTATACCCTCATGCATGGTGTCCAAGCCTTTGGATGCTTCCTCCCCAAAGGCGGGCTCAATCATAGAGGTTATCAATTTGGCACTCTACTCCATTTTTTGCATGTCATTTTCTCTAACAATCCTCTCAATTTTATCATAGCCACTTGCTCTCTCCAATCTTCATTCATTACCTAAAAGACAAAAACAAAAATCAAAATAAATACACATTCACTTCCTTAAATATCCCAAAACACTCTCGTCGTCATCACCATATATTTTTATTCCCAATATTGAGCATCCATGGCTGCTGCAAGTGCGGCTGCACCGTCCCCCATGACCCCGCGCAGCACCGGATCGAGCGAGCAGCACTTCATCTCCGGCGACCGGAGCTTTGCTCTCCACGGTGAGATCATGATGCTCGTTCTCGTTCTACTCTTTGCCTTCTTTTTGCTGTTTCTCGTGTTCTTGATATGCACGAAGCGACGTCGTTGCATGAAGCCTAAGCCTGACGAGCTCGATCTGTCCAATTGGAAGAAGAAGCACAATGGATTGTATGAGCCAGCTTGATGCTTATAGTGATAATTACAAGTAACTTTTTTTTTTTTAATATTTAAGAAATCTATAAATGGCTATCGTGATGAGGTGTCCTGGCACGATTGGGTGGAGCAGTAGATTTATTTTTTTTTCTCCCTTTTAAGATTAAGTTGCTTGGAGTTTAATTTTAGTTGACGAGAGTGTGTAATTTTGTATCACAACAACATATAGATGGTATAGTTTTGTAGTACAATTTTTTTCTTATTATTATGAAATATTTGCTTTTGGTTTAAATTTTGTTTAGTTTGATATATTATATAACGAGTTATTTAATTTTAATCCATATTTCATCAAAAGAATAATAATCGATATTATTCACAATCGATGTATATGTTCGTTCTATTAGTTAATGCCTTCTGTTTCAGGATTAGACTGCGAAAAGGCTAAAGGAGTTATACTAGATTGCTTCAATTATATATATTTTTAATTGTTATTGCTTCAATTAGAATTAATTAAAATAGTTTTCATGTGAATTTGTAGGGACATGTTCTAAAGTGTTATTTCATTTTTAAATTATATATTTGTTTGTCTATCTCCTCAAAATCATACTTTTGGTGTTACTTGTCATAGAGTAATTTCTATGGATGTCTACTCCTTAAAATTGGTAATAAACATTTTGATTGTTTATTAAAGAAATGTAAATTTAACAACCAAAAATGTAAACTAAAATAGTATATATAGTTACAAAAAAAAAAGTGAAAGTATTTCTTGAGTTGTTTGTGGGTCATGGGTTCAACAAGTTATGTCCACTGAGGCCCAACAACGAGTCTATAAGGCCCGATATAAAACAGAAAATCAGAGGCCAATTATTGAAAAAATGGTAAACGCCCACCGTGGGGCTCGAACCCACGACCACAAGGTTAAGAGCCTTGCGCTCTACCAACTGAGCTAGACGGGCTTGATGGGAGTATGGCGCCTTATGGTTTTGATTTCATTATTACCAAATACATCCAGTAGAGGATTAAGAGTCCAAGAACACTGAACTGAAACTGTACGTTTTTTTGCTCAGCATGAGATTACCTCATAATTGCTTTGCAAAAAAGAATCGTTATTGCATGTACAAGTCATGTAATTTTCAGGATCAGGATTTGTAGATGGTAGAAATCATGATATAGGCCCTTGCTTAGAAAATTGGTTTTCTGAATGGGCCATTATGGCTATTGTAGACACTAGACCTATCAAAAGTCAAGCCCACTGATTTTGTTCGAGCAGACTGAGGAGGCATATTTATTTGGTTTGGGCTGGAGAAAAATTAAGTGGATGTGTGTTGAACGGATTGTTGGTGTTGTTTGGGTCTATGCTAATAACAAATAGAGAGATTTCTAGAATAAATTGAAGAAGGAAAAGAAATTAGAGATGATAGTGCGGATGTTCAGGAATGGTGGAGAATTGATAGGAAGTGAGAAAACAAATTTTACAAAACATTCAAATTGCCTACGGTTATAGTTAGGGGTGGCCAAATTGGATCCGGGATCCGGACCACCTAGTGAAATCGAACCAC
>JAYMSW010003376.1:0-12293 GCA_036897725.1 Erodium texanum | reverse complement strand
ACTCTACCTATCTATCAGCCCTTGTTTCTTCGTTTCTCAAAACATTTTCTTATTGATTTAGAAAAACTTCTATCATTCACAATATCTTGATCATCACTTTGTAATGCTGGAGACAGATCATTTATTTTTGCTCAAACACCAACCATTAAGTTCAACATAAAAACAAACCAAAAGTTTGCATGACAAGTAAAAAACCAACTAGCTTTAAAAGAACGATTCTTTCCACTAATAATTATAATTAGATACTTAGTTAAAATGAGTAAACTCTTCTTACTTGTCATCTTGATCATTTGGATGATAATTAAGAGTTTGAGTTCTTTTTGCAGGATTGAACTCCAAATATGCATATTCCTAAACTCCGCATTTGAAAATTCCAGTGGTGGTTCACAAATCATCGCTCAAACAACTTGAGCCTCTACACAACACTCTTTGAATATTTGACCCCAAATATTTAGCTCTCTTTGTTCTTCTGTTAGAAATTTATAGAATATAATACTTTTGTTATTGCATGTTCTAGCCAAGAGAGAGAAACAAAAATAAACAAGAATGAAATTATCATTTCTTTAACTTATATTATTTCTCGTGTCTCTTATAGCCACTCAAACCACTAACTTATCAATATTAAAGTTAGAAAACAAATCTTTTTAATAAAAGCATATTTCATTTACATTCTTAATGCATTTTTTCACTTTTGAAAATTTACATCTATATGATATCGAGTTGTTGGAAAGTGCAAAAGGGGTTTGGAGCTAAAAAAGGGTTATTTGAAGTAAAAATTGGTCAAACACGTATCCGGTCTTCAAATGACCATAACTTCTTCATAAGAAGTCCGATTTAGGCCCGTAAGATATCAAATCAAAGGTAACTGAGAGATCTACAATATTTTAGAACTTCCACAGACTAGGGTGGTCTGTGGAACACCCTAAACCCCTCTAAATCAGGCCCTGGTTGTATGCCAATGCATAATCTCGGGAAAATTGTACTCTTCAACACTCGCCTCATCTTGTTCAACATTGTAAATTTTGTTATCTTTCTAGGATCAAAAGGAAGGATGCTAATAGAAAAATGAAAAGGGGGTAGTACTTGGAAATTAGATGAATACGGAAGGGTAAGTTGGACATTTCATCTCCAATATTGACGGAGTTAATCAAAATTAATGAATTATGATACTTTATGCAATTAATAAATAGATAGAGCTTAGTTTATGAAAACAAAGATCATTTCCGATGTGTCTTGTAAATGATAGATTAAAGAGAGTCTGTTATTGATGTTTCCCCAAAAAAAACTATTAAAGTTGTCAAATATATTAATACGTCAAATTTACTATCGTGGTTGGTACTTGAGTTTATTCGTTAGTTAAAAGGTTAAAATTAGTAACCAGAAGAGAGAACTCCAGCGCCCACAATTTCTTTCATCAGTTTCATTTACTAGTGAAACAGTTGACTCGATCAATAAGTTGATTTGTTCCTATTCTCTTCGTTTTTTTTATAAATTCATTGACTACTACTAAATGGATTTGTCAATTGCATTATACAATTCAAATCCAATGATTTTCTTTTTCGAAAATATAATCCAAAGAAGGGTTGTGACACGCGCCTTAGTAGGTGCGCTTGGGGAAGGTAGTGCATGCCAATGTTGAATTCCAAGAAGACATAAGCCGGCTTGAAATGTTCTTGTTTTGAACACAACGAAGCGTCGTGTATCGGAGAATTAATTGAGAGAGAAGAGAGACAGAGAGCTTCGAATCAAATGGAAATACATATATTTACACTTTCATGCTTGCTAGATAAATGAATCTCTCTCTTCTGCTTCTCTCTCCTTCCTCTCTTTGCTGCCTTTACGGTCAATTGGTTTTGTGACCCAGATCTCGAGACCCCAACAACGGAGGGAGCTCGAGTTCGCCATAGATCTTTCTAAATCTGGTACGCCGGGTTTTATTGTTTTTGTTCTTGTGTTGTTGTTTGTTTGGCTGCCGGGAGAGGTGAGGAAAGTGGAGAGGATGTATTGGGTATTTTGTCTTCTATGTTTTCATGGGGCCATCCACAGGTGATGATGGTGCCGGGAGAAGAAAATTCTGGTCTTTTGTTACTTTTTCTGGCATTGTTAGAGCATTTTTGGGATGTGTTGGAGGGTACCCATTTGGAGGTTTGAATTGGATAGTTTCTCTTCGATTCCGTTTTCCTCATAAGAAATAAGCTTCTCTTGTTTTGTTGGTGGAAAACTAAGGAAAATGGTGAAAAATGGAAGAGATGTGGACTTTTGCTTGTCTTTAGTATTGGGTTTCCCCCATAAGTTGGGAAAATACAGGAAAGTTTTGAAATTTCTCTTTGTTTTAGCTCTCTTTTTCTTGAGAGCCAAGGAGAGGGATCTGAGAGCTCAATGATTTCTGGGCTTTGTCTGAGACGAGGCAATGGATTGTATGTTTTGAATTTGGATTTGCTAGTCTTTGGCTGTGTAGTTTTGACCTGTGGGACAAAAATGATTGATTTTGACCTTTTTATCTTAACCATTGGATTTGTTTATTTCTTGAGCACTTGGCAATTTTGGTTGGTTTTAGGCTTTTAGCAGTTGGGGTTGTTGAGAACCTTGAAGTGAAAGGTTTGTTTTGCTATTATGAGTTTTTTTTTTTTTGAGGTCTGCTATTATGAGTTATCGTTGTATTGTTCTGTGTTTTTTTTCCTTCTTAAACTGAGCAGTATCTCTAAGGAATAGTCCAATGGAGTTGAGCTGATTAAGCAAAGTAATAGTCTGACTGTTGACAAAGAATATCAAGCCATACCCGCGAGATCTGATTTCCTTTTAGTTTATTCTGATGTTTAAGTGGATCAAGGATTTTCAGGCTTGATCAATATTTGTTCAATACTGAACTGTTTGTTTCTTGTGTAACATTTAGAGCTCAGGATTACTGATAATTGGAAGAGTTGATAGCTACCAATTTTTTCCCTCTCATTCTTAGCTCAAGTTAACTTAGACAAGTACTGTTTTTCCTTATTTGTACTAGAGTTGGCATCTTCTATTTTTTCCGTATCTGTTGCACTCATTTCTTCCCTGGAGGCAGTAATCTTTTACTAATTGGAACTTGTACCTGTTTGTGAATGGTAATGTTTTTTTCTTCTTCTCATTACGCATTCGTCATCCTATTGATTGCTTACTCTTTCTGGATATAGGATGCATTCAAGATTGTGTACCCTCTGTAGACCATTCTTACATTGCTCTATAAAGCCTTGGTATTGTTTGCAACACACTTAATATAAGGATGGCCAGCTAATGGCAAAAAATGTGGTTTTCAAATTTAGGTTGGTCAGCATCAATCAATTCAAGTTATCAGGCAGGATACGGGATCATTATCAAAGAGTTTTTTGGTTTATGGATGTGATGCAGAACATCACCATCTACAGGTAGCCGTGTGACACACTTATTCCAGAATGAAGGCGGCTAAAGCTTGGCGATTAAGCATGGGTGATATGCAGATTTTGCCTGGGTCTCGCCAACGCCCTCCTTTCAAGGGGCCTGTGTGGATTATTGTCTTGATTTCGCTTGTTAGCGTATTGCTAATTTGTGGGTATATGTATCCACCCCAAGGCAGTGCTACTTGTTATATATTTTCTTCCAAAGGTTGCACCTTTTCCGACTGGCTTCCACCTATGCCTGCTAGGGAATTGACTGATCAAGAGATTGCTTCACGTGTAGTGATTAGAGATATATTAGATACACCTCCAATTAAGCCAAAAAACCCTAAAGTTGCTTTTATGTTCTTGACTCCTGGTTCATTGCCTTTCGAGAAGCTGTGGGAAAAGTTTTTTGAGGTAAAGTTTTCTTATCATCCTTTCTTTAATACTGTCATGAACATTCCTAGATGTTCTAATCTTGATTATATGCTAGATGTTGTTGCAATTGTAAAGTAGTATAATGCAAAGTGATAATTCTATTTTGAGACGTTTTATGCTTTCACAAGATAAATGAAATTACATGTCAATTTTTTAATATGCTTTTGTAATTACTTCTAGTGAATTTTACTCCATCAATTTACTTGAAATACAATGTATAGGCTAGGTGAATATCCATGTGAGTTGTACAGAGCTGATTGTAGGGCTTGAAAGCTACAGGATGTGTTTAGCTAAGATGAAAATGCATAGGTGAATATGTGGCAGCACAAGGAGTAATAAGATTAGGATGAACAATGAAGTTATTTGAGCCTAAATTGTGAAATGTTACATTTATCCAATCTTTCTTTTTCAATGATGTTTTTTCTAAATAAAAAAATTGGAAGATAACTTATATTTTGATTGTTAATGTGGAAATGGGTTGTCGAAACTGACTGTTCTTTTTTCTTATTGGTTTTCCTTCTCACAAGACCTATATATCAACATCCCTCAGGTGTGCTTACATACATAGCTATTGATTTTTGAGTGATAATAGTTAATGTTCCTACCTATTGGAAGTGTGTTGCTAATATGCATTGGTTATAGCAGTTATATGTGTATGTTATATGTTAGTCCACCAAAATTCGGCTGAGACAAGCATATGCGATATGCCATTATTTTAATAGTATAATGTTTCATCTTTCTTCAGATTGTTTTAGTATTGTGAAATGTGTATAATTATCATATAAACTCGGCATTTTCAAAGTTAAAGGCCCTTCAATATTTTGGCAGGGTCATGAAGACAAATTCTCTGTTTATGTGCACTCATCTAAGGATAAACCAGTACACGTGAGCCGGTACTTTCTTAATCGGGACATACGCAGCAGCCAGGTACAACTTGATGCTAATGATATTTTTTTTATTTCATGTTTGTTGCCATACGAGTAGTCCTCTCTGATAATTATTTTTTTGCATCTTAATGTGTTTGGACAACTTGTTCCTTGCCTATAGTCTTGCTCTTTCCTTGCATCTATTTTCAGGAATAAGATTGAAGTTATTTTTAATGTTTGTTTGTTCATTTGGACATTGATGTCATGGCTCCAGCAGGGGAGCTTCGACATGGATTGTTTGATCCAAATATATATCAAACAAGTGTAACTCAGTAATGCTAGCATAACTTGATTACTTACCTTGCTGCATTTTCTTTTGCTGAACCATTGATGCAGATTTTGGTTAAATTATGATGGAACAAATTAAAGAAAAATGACTTCTTTTCAAAATAATTTGTAGATGGAACATAAATTTGTATTTCAGGTTAGGTCATTTATTGGTTATCATTGAATGATGTCATTGATCTTTCTCATCCGACATGATTATCATCATTTTCTTATGGCTGTTGCTCATATGTTTCTTTACCACCTGAATTATGCCTCACTGTGTCCCGGTGCTATTAATGAGATTAGGTTTGTAAAGCAATTCTTGAACATGTTAGGCATGGGATGAAAGACAACATGTCTTTTGTGAGATTCCATTGATTTTGTTGCTTTCGCTTGATCCTACTTCACTTGATAGTAGGATTTGCTGGTCCGATTAGTATGAAATAATATTATTTATCATCGCCATGCAAGTAAAAAGCATAAGTATTCCTTGACAAATGGGTGAGACCTTCGAATGTTCTTGGAAGTGTATTGTTTTGATATCATTTACCATTTTTGTCAGTGAATTAGTGATCCTAGGAGCAGCTAAACAATCTAACTGACACATATTTCACATTTGTAGGTGGTCTGGGGAAGAATATCCATGGTTGATGCGGAGAGGCGATTGTTGGCAACTGCACTAAAGGATCCTGATAACCAGCATTTTGTGTTACTTTCAGATAGGTAATCTCATAATGGGGACACTTATACCTAGCCATTTGTCTTTATTGTTTAACTATAAGATTTGACTCCTCCATTTCTTATTATTTCCTTTTTGGCATTGCAGTTGTATTCCATTGCATAAATTCGAGTATGTCTTCAATTATCTGATATACACAAATATCAGCTTTGTTGATAGGTAAGGACAGTGGTTTTTTGGTATGCCTTTTTTTACTTCCCCATCGAGTAGTTTTATAGACTGCTTCTGTAATTTTTTTCCTTTTAGAGATATATAAACAGCAATGTATAGCTGATCAAAAAAAAAAAAAAATAAACAGCAATGTATTTTCAGTTGTATGGACTTATGAATCTCCTGCCCAGCCACCCTATGTGCAGGGCTGTCATGCTAGATACATTTCATTTAATTTGGTTTGGGGTTGTACTTGTTCCCTTTGATGACTTGCTTCTGTCTTCCCAGTTTTGTGGATCCAGGTCCACATGGAAATGGAAGGTATATAGAACAGATGCTACCTGAAGTGGAGAAGAAAGACTTTAGAAAGGGAGCGCAGGTATTCTTTCATGAATATTGTTTAGACACCTCTGTAGAAAATGCAATAAGCTTTTTTATCACCATGTGGAAGTCATTTGGACGTACCATTTTTAGCTGCCGTACATATTCATGGGGAATATAAAAGGGTATACAGTTTACTATGTTCACTGTGTTCGTTCCTTTCATTGGCATAACATTTGCTCTTTGGAATAGTCTACGAGGTAGTCTTTTGAACATATACTTCTCTTTAAATGATCACAATGGTGAAGGTCTTAAATCAGAACACAGTGAATGGTCTGTTTCTACATCAACTTGTTTTTGTTATCCCCTTGTTGGTAGGGTATGAGGATCACATATAACAGGGCTCTTGGTTTAAATATGTTAATTCACATGAAACGTGGTGGATATAACTAGTGAATTTTGTGCAGTGGTTCAGCATGAAGCGGCAACATGCTTTGATAATCGTAGCTGACAGTCTTTACTACTCCAAATTCAGAGATTATTGCAAGGTGTTTTTTTTTTGTTGCCTTATTTTTTATGTCTGTTTTGTGTAGTTTATAAGTTTTAAACATATGTTGGATCTCATTGGCAGTGCAGCATTTTTCCTTCATCTTGCCAGCAAATGTTATTTTTTAATAAGTGTTATTGCCACCTACAAGAAATAAAGTCAGGATGAAAGGGTTTTGGAAACCACTCGTCCAAGTCGGCTTTGGTAACTTTACAGGTTATCTGAAAACCACATTTATGATTTTTCGGTCCCATGACCTATACCATCTTCTACCCCCTTTTTAGATGCAACTTCTTTTGGTGCATAGAAGGGGTTAATTGCAAAAAAGTACCTCACTTTTTGCAATTTGTAGCCCTCTTCGATAATTGCAAAAAAGTGCCCTGAACTTGCCTTTTTGTACATTTGTCTCAAAATGATGATTTTACCCTTTAAATTAACTTACAAAATATTAAGTAAAAAGTACAGAGAGAGAAAATAAAGGGAGATGAAAATTCTGGATTTTTTATTTTTTATTTTTTTACTTAATGTTTTGTAAAGGGTAATTTGTCATTTTGAAACAAGGGTAATAAACAAAATATTAAGTAAAAAGTACAAAGAGAGAAAATAAAGGGAGATGAAAATTCTGGTTTTTTATTTTTTTACTTAATGATTTGTAAAGGGTAATTTGTCATTTTGAAACAAATTTACACAAAGTTCAAGAAAATGGCAAATTAAGGGCACATTTTTGCAATTATCAAAGAAGAGGCCTACAAATTGCAAAAAATGAATACCTCAGGGAACTTATTTTTTTGGCAATTATCCTAAAATCTTATGCAACTCATGACTGAACTAATCCTATTTTTCATTCATATAGGTCACCACAAAAACATTCGAGGACATAATTTATAGCATAAGTTAGGTTTGCTTAGTGTTTTTTGACTGCAAATATCATTTTAACTGACGTGATACTTTAAAGGTTGCATCCTTCTGACTGCAAATATCATTTTAACTGACTTGATACTTTAAAGGTTGCATCCTTTGATTGGTCTTACTAAACATTACGGTTCTTGTACCATAGCTGTTAGTCTATACACATTTGGGTAGCTGATAGAGATGTGATGGAGGAAATTTTGGTTTCAATTACTGGTATGTTAATTTGGGAAAGATACCGAAAACAGTTGCTGTAGTACATGGATATCCATTTAGGGAATGGTATTCACAGTATGGTGTCTCTCAAAGAAATAACATGCATACAAGCTTTCATTTACTGTGGCTCAAACTGTAAAGTCTTCTCTTTTTTTGGACCCTGGAAGTTCTCTTCTGGTCAAACTGGCTTGTTTTGTCAACTCCAATGGCACATTGGGAGGGGCCACTCAGTTGTATCCAATTTTCTTAGTTTTTCTTGGATCCTGTCATCTTGCCTCCAGGACTGTATTTTTCTGACATTTGTAATTGTGGAGGCCGTTCATTCATACATTAGCGTTCAGCCTTCTTTTAGGATAAATTAATTGCACTACTTCACAGTTCTCTCTCTTTATCTGGAACTCCATCATATATGCAATGCCCAACATCATGGTATTGGATGCTTCTGACATTATTTATTTGGATATCTTGGGAAGTAGAGTTTAGAGTCAAGTTTCTGAATATCAATGTTTATGGATGCCCTTGATTATTGCAGCATGGCATTGATGGGCAACATTGCATTGCTGATGAGCATTACATACCAACCCTTTTCAATGTGAGCATCATTCTTGCTCTCCTCTGTCTTTGTTCGCCCATTTCCATTTTGTTGATTCTGTAACTGAATGTGCTTTCAGATGGTGGATCCCAACGGAATTGGAAACTGGTCAGTAACATATGTGGATTGGTCAGAAAGAAAGTGGCATCCAAGATCATTTAGGCTTCAGGATGTTAATCCTGCGCTCATAAGGAATTTAACGGTACGACCCTTGTCTTATCTATAATTTACCTTCAAAGAAAACCTCTTAGATATGCTATTTGTTTCATACTGACTCGTTGATGGTATGTATTAAACTTGTAGTCAATTGATGTCAGCGTGCACTTGACAAGTGATGATAAGGTCAGGGATGTTTAAATTGACACCATGCTCTGGAATTGAAAGAGAATTAATTTATGACAAGAAATAATTGTTTGGTGTTGATTTGCAGAAGCGGGAGACAACAACGCCTTGCATATGGAACGGAATAAGCCAGCCGTGCTACTTATTCGGAAGGAAATTCCACCCAGAAACACTGGACAAATTATTGCTCCTTTTCTCCAATTACACGTCGCTTTGATTGGGGTATTTTTGACTCTTAAATTCTTTGGTCGGATCATTTCGACCCCAATTGTCATTGG
This sequence comes from Erodium texanum, assembly GCA_036897725.1. Taxonomy (NCBI): domain Eukaryota; kingdom Viridiplantae; phylum Streptophyta; class Magnoliopsida; order Geraniales; family Geraniaceae; genus Erodium; species Erodium texanum. The sequence goes on along the minus strand of JAYMSW010003376.1, from coordinate 3,179 downwards.
CCTCACCTCATTCTCATGATAGCTTTACAAAGTTGTAAATGGTTGCGTGGCATTGACAAGGACACTTGAATGCTGAGGCCAAACTGGAAGAAGAGCAGGTTAGGGTGTTGGGGTGAGGCTGAGGCTAACATGTTGTTAGCCATTCAGGGGATCTTTTTTTCCCCTCTTCGTTTCCCCTCTATATTAGGGCTATTCTGTTGTTACTTTTGAGACAATTGTGGGGTTTCTTCTGTACTTTCAGTACTTTTGATCTTTGTAAAAATTCAAATTGTGAATTATATACTTAATCAAAACAAAAAATTGATAATTCGTTAATATTGTTTGAACGTGTGTTGATAACAAAAAAAAATTAGGGTTTCCAAATAATTCCATATGTACCTATGTTGAGTAACCAGCTTGTTTGTTCATTGATCAAGCACGAACTTAGGTCCATGAGACCAGGGTTCGAGTCCCAATTGTGGTATTTTTATACATAATTATGTCTCGGGTTATCGACGGTGTGTTTGATGTACTCATTGTGGTTCTTAATGTCAGTTTAATGACCGTAAGTGTCTTTCTTAAACTGGGTTTGTAATCTCGATATAATATACGATGATTTATAATTTTTAGTTTAAGAAGTGATTAGATAAATTGACACGAGTTGAAATTGATTCAAAACACATGGTAACAAACAAACTTGTAAATAAAACAAACAATGCGGGAGTAACTCACATTTTACTATTGTTACGAGGGTAGTTTCGTCATTAACTAATATCAAAAAATTGAAATTGATTCAAAACACATGGTAACAAACAAACTTGTAAATAAAACAAACAATGCGGGAGTAACTCACATTTTACTACTATTATGAGAGTAGTTTCGTCATTGACTAATATCAAAAAATTAGATCCTATGTTTCTGATTTCAGCAAAAGTTGAGAATACGTTATTGGGCTATTCCAATGTTACTTACTCTGGTTATAGTAGTGTAGTTTTATGGTTATGATAATTTAGTTTAATGAACGAAATTACTATTATATCTATACGTGCTTACCATTCTGCATTCATAATAACGTATGTTTCTGACATCAAATTTATATCTGAATGGTGGCATATGTGGTTTTAGTTTTTAGTTTAAGAGTGGTTTTCACTTAACCCTTCCTTTTTAGTTATTTTTATTTCTTTATGTTAAACTAAGAAAATTATATTTAGAAAATACCGAAACATTAAGAGTTATTTCCAATTAAATTAAGATGATTCAGTCTAGAAAAAAATAAGTTTATTTACTAATTTTAGTTTGAGAGTGGTTTCTACTTAACACTTTTCTTTTAATCATGACAAATTTTCTTATTTTACATTTTGATTAAATTTACACATAAGGTTAGCTCTAATGATTAAATGAGTTATTTCTCTTTTGGTCATCATGGGTTGGACCCTAGTGTGTATAATAAAATTATTATTTATCATTGGTTATTTATTATTAATTAGTAATCTTCATTATTGATATGTAATATATGTGACATCTATTCAAAAAAGAATATTAAATTGTAGTAATACTTTTTGTTTTATCCTCAAGAAAGCAAAATATCTTAATATAGCATAACCTAACTCTCTCCTATACTTATACTTGCACCTATACCATTGTACCCTCTCGGATAAGAAGCTAACCATAAGAAGGTAAAAAAGTTCACTAACTATTAGGCCAACTCTAATGAACAAATATAAAAAAAAAACTCAAACATTGGATTATTTCCAGTTGAATCAAAGAGATTCAATTTAGGAAGAATTGAGTTTATTTACTATTAAATTATAATGGTAATTAAATATTGGGAAATAGTCAATTATTTCCAATTAAATTAGGAAGACTCATATCACAATGAAGAGTAAATAGTAAGAAATACTGATGCATTGAGAATTATTTCCAAGTAATTTAGGAAGATTGAATTTAGGAATGAATTAGATTATTTACTATTTCAAATCATGATAAAAGTCATATCATATAACAAATCATGATGAAAAGTAAATATTAGGAAATACAAAGACATAAAGAATTATTTCCAGCTTCGATCAAATGAGGAGGCAGCTAGTTTGAGCCCAGCTAGGCAGGTTGATTCAGAAGTGCTGGAACAACCTTGCGAATAAGCTTAATATGAAAGTGTAGTTCATCAAGAGAGGAGCCAACCAGGCTGCTCATTTCGTGACGAAAAATGCTTTGAATGTAGGCATGAGATCAAATATAAACAAATAGACTAATCTCAACCACTCATATTTTTTTATTGAAAGTTGATGTTGCCACTTGTCACGATTTGGTGCAATAACTCAACTTTCACCATTTTCCTTCTTTTCTTCATTCCCGCTTCGTTTGAACTCCGATTCACTTCGTTCCAGCGTCAATATTTTTCTTCCTCGAGATCTACAAAACAAGACCAGTGAAGCATACATTTTAAACCCTAAAATCTAAACTCTAACCCTATAAACCCTAATCCCTACACCATGAACCTCTAACCCTCAACCCCTAACCCCTAACCATCAACCATTAACCCCTAACCCTAAATCCTAAACCCTAAACCCTCGACCCATAACCCTAAACATAAACCCTAAACCCCTAAATTGTGGCCAATTAGTCTCACCATTGTGACATACAAGATTGTGGCCAAAATCTTGTCTCTTAGGCTGAGAAAAGTCATTGGGACTCTCATCAATGACACTCAGGCTGCTTGCATTCAGGGTCGGTAGTTATCTGATAGTGTGCTTATTGCTTTGGTGGTTCTGAGCATTATCTGCGGTTCGAGACACCTCGCTGTTGTCGTCAAGGTAGATTTCGAGAAAGCCTTCGACAAGGTGAACTGGATCTACCTTAGACGCATCCGTGGGTACATGGGTTTCGGGACCAGGTTGATTATGTGGTTTTCTTCCTGTCTGAGGGGTTTTTCGTCGATGCTTGTGAACGAGTCCCTGTCTGATCAGTTTCCGCTTCTTCAGGGTGTTACACATGGGTGTCCTATCTCTCCGTACCTATTCCTTATTACTGCTGAGGGCTTGCACATATATTTTGAGTTGGGTGTCTAGAGAGGTCTATTCAAGGGGATCCATGTGGGTGCTGATGTCTGGTTCTCTCACCTCAAGTTCGCCGAGGATACCCTTTTATTTCTAGAGGCTAGGACAGATGCACTCCCTAAACCCAGGTTCCTTCTCCACCCT
>JAYMSW010003375.1:0-12294 GCA_036897725.1 Erodium texanum | reverse complement strand
GCTCTAGAAAATGGCCCCTATGATTACACCAGAAGTGGAAATCCTACAAGGGATGCTCTTGAAAGGTGTGAATTACTTGTTGCATTTGTTGACATTTAAAGTGGTTCACTAGATCTTCACATGTGGCTATTTTGTCTTGGTGTTCTTTGCTCTTCATCTGAAATTTAATAGTCCTTTGTTTTATTGTTTAGCCTCCTGGCAAAGCTTGACAAAGCAGATCGGGCATTGTGCTTTACTAGTGGAATGGCTGCTTTAAGTGCCGTTGGGCGTCTCCTTGGAACTGGTGCTCTTTTTATGTGCCCTGTAGAACTTTTTCTTCCATGCCGTATATCTGTAGTTTAAGCATCTAAGATTATACATGCTAGACTTCGAGGGGCCAAAAACATGATTTATAGTGGGTTATTTCAAGCTAAAATGGGAACGGATTTGTTTTATAGTGCATTCCAGTATCTCTGTTTGCTGGATATTGCCAGTCACTCTAAGTGAGGACATTGATGGTTCATTGATATGACTTGTGAGGTTCTTGGTCTGCTTTTCCTGTTCATGCAAACTTATACTGCACTGTTTCCTGTAGAAGAAAATAAATGCTGTCTTTTTTTATCTGATAATAGCCACATTTTGTTTTGTATTTCTTGTACTAAGTTGTCAAAAATATTATTTCAGGTGAGGAAATTGTTGCTGGTGATGACCTGTATGGTGGCTCTGATCGGTTGTTGTCACAAGTAATTCCAAAAAGTGGAGTTGTGGTGAGGTTAGTGTAGTTTTTTTTTTTTCCCTTTCTTTCGGCAGAAATATACTACCACTGAAGCCTCAGATAGTTACTCTTACAATTTGCAGACGAGTAAATACAACAGATCTAAATGAGGTTGCATCAGCTATAGGCTCCAGGACAAAGCTCGTATGGTTGGAGAGTCCAACTAACCCCAGGCAACAAATTTCTGATATTCGTGTAAGACATTGTTTTATAAAATCATGATTTTCTTAGTAATGTCATTTAGGTTGTAATTTTTGTGGCAGTTAGCAGTATGCTTGATAGCATTGCTTGGGAGGGTAAATTAGTCTTATGTTCTTTTGATAGTATTATTCTTACCCATGCAAGTTTGTAAATTAATTTGAAGTGTAGTAGAAAAACAAAGGTACATGTAAAGGAAAAAGTCAAACCCAACTAATAACTCAAGCCCTTGTACCCATTATGAAATAAAAATTTCTCACAAGCTCTCTCCCCCTAACAATATTGGAAGTATTAATTCCTCTTGCCCGGATATATTCCTTATTGTTCCTTTTTTTCCAGAAAATAGCAGAGATGGCTCATGCTCATGGAGCTCTTGTGTTGGTCGACAATAGTATAATGTCCCCTGTCCTGTCACAACCATTGGAACTTGGGGCAGGTACCAAGAACATGCTCTGAGTGTAACTTAAGCTTTTATGAGATGCATTGGGTCATTAATATGTTTTCACTTTTAACTGGTTCATCCCCTTTTCAGACATTGTGATGCACTCGGCTACTAAATTCATTTCTGGACACAGTGATGTCATGGCTGGTGTGCTGGCAGTAAAAGGAGAAAGGTTGTGCCTCACTCTTCCCCATTTTCCCTCTCTTTACCCTTTTTTGCTAACATTTTCATTTGGATTCATATAGAATAAACGGCGTTGCACTTGCTGCTGAATTCAGTAGCATGTTTTAATGTGTTCACCTTTAAACTAAAGATCACCTCAAATTTCAAGTAAACTGTTCATAATTGTGGCCTGATGCTTGTTTATCCAAGGTGTCAGAGCATTAGTGTTCTATGATGTGAACGTCCCTATTTATGTTTCTGATTGATTACACTAAGACATTCATCAGCTTAAAAAGTTGAAGGGCCTTTCTACATTTCATTTATTGGCTAATCTTGTTTCATATCTTTAATTAAATACAACACGCATATTACTGACACATGCTCTTGAACTTTTATAGCATTTACACTTTGTTTTTATAATGATTGTCATGCTGTGTTAATCCCTAGCATATTCCTTAGTTACTGTTAACCTCTCATTTCAAATTTATGTTTTACCTTCCAAAACTTTTGCCCTGCTGTGTGTATATTCCAGGTTGGCAAAAGACTTGTATTTCCTACAAAATGCAGAAGGCTCAGGGTTATCTCCATTTGACTGTTGGATCTGTCTACGGGGTGTTAAAACCATGGTCTTACGTGTGGAGAAGCAACAGGTGCCAGTTCGAATCTGGTTTTAGTAAACATTTTGTTCTTTTGGTTGATATACTGTGCAATAATCATCGTTAGGTTTGTGGAGACAATTGGGGACGAAAACTAATTAATGTAACCATCAAAATATGAACCTCACTTAGTTTATTAGGAAGCATGAACTGTTTTATATTCAATCTTTACAAGTTTATGAAATAAATTAAAGGGCAGGATTTTCCACAGAAGTGCTACACTCTGTTTTCAAGTCTTTCATTTTATCTTACATGTCCTCATCCCAAATAATTAACTCAATTTATTATTCGGTAGCAAGCTTCTGCTAACTGCAAATATGGGAGTTAAGTCCCTTCCATGGTAATTACCTTGCTATAAGAATATGATAAATCTGCACTGACATCTCAGAAACTTTTAGGAAATAATTTGTTGATCAACATGACATGGCTTATAAGAATGAGCCTTTTGCATTCTTGTCAGGAAAATGCACAGAAGATAGCTGAGTTTCTCTCGACCCATCCACGCGTAACAACAGTTAACTATGCTGGTCTTCCTGATCACCCTGGACGTGACCTACACTATTCTCAGGTATTCATGTCACATGGATATATGAGATTAACATTGTAATACATGAATTTTTGCTAAGAACTCCATGTTGAACTCTTCCAGGCAAAAGGTGCGGGTTCTGTGCTTAGTTTTTTGACGGGATCAGTGACACTGTCAAAGCATATTGTTGAGGCTACAAAGTACTTCAGCATAACTGTCAGTTTTGGTAATTACTCTTCCTACCCATAATTCATGTATTTTACACAATAGTTTTTACATGAAAGTTGTACATCCTCCCAAAATATCCACATGCCATAGATACAGTGGTGGGCGATTGTGCCTTTCCTTCTTAGAGCAACATCGATTTTAGTACAAACAGGTCCTTGCACTATAGTGCTCACTGCTTGTACGTTCCACTTCCACTCTAGAATGTGACTTTTGAAAACAGAATAGGCACCGATATAAAAGCAAGTACGTGAATCCTTGACTTTAAAGTTACAAAGTGTACATGTTCAATAGTGTTGTGAATCTTTGTTCTAATTTTTTCTGGGCAAAAGAGTTCCCAATATTGCCTGCCATTCAGCCTGACAAGAAATTATGACACAAATATTTATACAAGGAAAACAATCGGGATTGTTTACACACTAAGCATGAACATGTATACGATGCACATTACAAGGGTAAACATTTAAGTCATATGACATTTTCCCCAAGTGCATGGTACGAATCACGAGAATGGTAAGGGACTTGTTACAATATTTAGTTCTATATTATGCAGATTTATGATCTCTCAGGAGAACTATATGCAGGCAGTTTCTTTTTTTTACTGTGGACAAATTTTAACAACTTGTATACTTTGCCTGCAGACTGAGGCAGGGGTATGGGTAGCTTCTCTTATTTTCTAACTTTACCTGTGTGGTTTTGCAGGGAGTGTGAAGTCCCTTATAAGCATGCCTTGCTTTATGTCACATGCAAGCATACCTGCAGCAGTTCGGGAGGCCAGGGGTCTAACCGAAGACCTTATTCGCATCTCAGTAGGGATTGAGGATGTGGATGATTTGATTGCTGATCTAGATAATGCACTTAGGACAGGGCCTATCTAGAACCGCTTTCTTCAAGTGGCATTGCCTGAGAAGACAGCTTAGCCTCTTGTTCGCGACACAATGCGGAGTCTGAGTTGGCCACCACTACAAAAAGAGGGTTCCTTCCTTGACCACTCACTCACTCAGCTCTTGCTTTTCATTTTAGCTTTTTCTTACTTCCCGCCTGAAGAGAATTTGCTTTACTCCTTGCTATTTTTAGAAAGCCAAAACCTGATTTCTCTTGCCTTCTAGATAGAATAGAACATCAGATTTAAGTCTACAGTTTATATCGTTCTTGTCTTGCATGTGTGATTGAAGTTGTCGTTTGATTAACGTTAGTACCACTTCTTTAAAACAAAATTAAATAGTCCTTGTAATCCTTCTTTTTCTTAAATTGAAGGAAAATAAATTACTTATTACAAATTTTCTTTTTTTCTGAACCAGAAAAGGATGATTCTGGCAAATGTAATTGAAAAACATGAGAGAAACCTATAGCAGCAGTCATATATGTACAAAGAGAAAACAAGTTATTCAAACAATGCTATGTACAACAAAGCCACAATATCAATACCAAGCCTAGAAGTACACACAAACACCTTAGTTACATTTGGTGTTTGTACTGTTGCAGATGAAAACATAATTTACACAGCCACAACCTAAGCATCATTATTGTAATAATGACAGCAAAATATTAAGACAAGCGGTCACAAAAACTAATGCAGATCGAGCTTTTACACTGGAACATTTCAAGGACCAATTCTTATCACTACCATCATGCTGTGGGTGAGTGAAGTGAGCTTTTACACAAATCCCTAATTCTGACGCCTCTCTACTTCTGAATATGTTATGTACAAACCTTACAGTCCTTCCTCTTGGTTTAGCTGGACCTGCAAGTAGCAAACACGGGATAGATAGACTGGAATTTAGAGTTGTGGCAAATTGTGTAATAAATACCACCAATTGTGTCTTAATATACTGGTAGTAAAGTTTGTAGAGGAAGAAAGGCTTCTAATGACCAATGGCCAATACAGTTATCTGCACAATTTGGTAGTTATAGATCCTAATATGCTGATTCCATACATAATACATTGCATGGAATCATCAAGCACACAGTTCTATCACAAACTTGCTACACTGTACCTCACAGGTACATGACATTGAAGGTTAAACATCAATCAAAAAGTTCCGCTAAAACTGAACACTACAATATATGCTGATTCCATACATAATACATTTTAAAAAGAAAGGCAATACTGGCTTGGTGCGTGAAAATAGTGGTCTAGTGGCAGAAATTGCTAGCAGAAAGTGAGCTATTAGTATACCCAAGTGATAATCTAAACCAGCAAATTCTTCTACAACAAACAGCTGAACTATTTGAATCTATCATAGATTCATTTAACTTGGGAAGACAAATTGTAAAAACACATGAGATCAATAAAAGAAAAAGAAATTAAACATATCTGCTTAGTTTTTGTGTGGAATCCATAGCTCAAAATCGTATAGGCAACAAAACAACTCACCATTGGAATAATACAACTATTCACTGCCAAAGTCTTCGTAACTCAAGCCTTCTGATATAGTGTCCAACCTTCTATTATGTCCTGTAAGAAGCTAGAGCATATCTTAGTACTCCACTCTGAGATTAAGACACAGCAAGTTAGGCAAAAAACCTCACCTTGATTCTCTACTCTTTCACGAGAGTCTATGAAGTTATCAGTATCTGTTGCTAAGAAAGGTGATCTAGGATAGCTCTCCAGTATCTCTGGAAATTTTGACAGCAATCATTAGCATACAATTCTATGACCTCTATCTTGGTTGGTAATGTTAACTTGTTAGCCTACATAGGACATAATTACAGCCCTTGAACGAATAGGTAGCAGCTTTAGTTGAAACATGCCCTAAGAAAATGCCAACTTGTCAAGCACATGACATGATAGAAATGACAAACCTGAACTCTGAGAAAAGTCTGCTGTCAGATCTGAGAGACTAAAATTCCGAGGAATTTGACCCAAAAACCCAAATGAAGATGAGTCCGCATCCAAAAGTGAATCATTGAGGGGCTGTGAACTGGACTCTACGCTACTGTAAGATGCAACAGATGCATCACCAAGTGTCGGGCGTGTTTCTAAGACATTGCCATCAGCACCAAACACATATGAGGAATTGCCTGAATATCCCACTTCTGGTTTGATCATCACCCCGTTGATTCCTGACATCAAGCCCATGTTTGAATTCTGATTTGGCAGCATGCTCAAATTTGCACCAGTCCTATTGGTGGCATGAACAGACATTCCGACAGCAGTATGCATATTTCTTTGCATTGACGAAGCACCATTACTAAATGTGTTATGCAAACTGGAACCACCGTTACTGAATGCATTAGGCAAACTTGAGCCAATAGGGCGTTGCGCGGTTTCTGGCTTCAAAGCCATTCCTGTAGCCTCTGGGGCATAGCAAGCAGAATTCTGGTGCACTGGTTGCAGAAACACGCATGAATTATTAAATCAACAAAGCTGAACATACCAGAAGAGGCTTGTAGTAGAATGATATTTGGAGAAATTAGAAGGAGACTTCTACCAAAATTAGGAGAGGTCATTCCGCCTCAACTATCATATTGAAACCATTCTACATAATTTGATCAGGGAATTTGGTTGATAATATGACGAGCCAGGCACTATAAGAAATCTAAACTGGATGGGAAAAAGTATTACATGGTGGGATATTAGATCCATTGGAAATAGGCACAGGAGCAACTCCAGCTGGGTTTATCTGATGCATCAGCTGCACTTGTTGCTCAAGCAACTTGTTGAATTCAAGTATTTGGTGCTTTACTACCAATCTCAGGTAATATGCCTTGAAAAATTCTCGATTCTCTTCCTCAAGCTTTTGCCAAACTGCAAAACAAGCAAAATATTATGTTCAATGAAACAAGAAAAAGAAAAAGAAAAAGAAAAGCACCATACATGATTGCATATACTGATGCAGTTTCCCTATACAACAGAGCAAGTTACAGAATTTACGGCCTCATTATGACTCTTCAATAGATTATGAATGCTTGTCAAGTAATCAAAAGTGCCAAGTAATGAAGCAAAGGATGAGGTAGGCAGTATGACACAATTCCTCATCACTTAGCTCCATCTATACCCATACCCACCTTCAACAAAATAAACTAAGTTACCATGTAGAATGAAAAACCTGTAAATACGTCTTAAGAAATAATTGTTTTAACTCGGGGTCTTATCCATTCTCGCATATGTTTAGGTTTTCCAACAAGTTACATAGCCTCAATGGTTCTCATGTACCAACAAATCAAGAACAGTAAGAAGAAAAATATCCCATGTTAGTATATCCTTTCATGTTTAATATGCAGCTTTCATTCAACAAATCAAGAACAGTAACAAGAAACCAACAGCCCATCTTGGTGTAAAAGTAAGACATAGTGAACCTAGTATTACAAATTTACTAGGAAAAATATGCCATACTATACGTTTCATGCATCAAGCTAATAAGTTAATAAGTACCAAGTTCTGTAAACCCAGGCTCTATTTTGGCTTGAACCAACAGAGTTTCCACAACTTCCTTTTGGTTCATGTAAAGTTGAAGGCATCTCTCTATTAGATTTTGCACCTGGATTCAGAGAATAAAAATAGAAATCAGGAAAAGGTCCAGCCGATGTTCTATAATAAATGTAAGTTACAGCAGTTGAACAAAAATAGTATGGAACCTAAAATCGTGGACCAAGAAGAAAAATAGATACGAAGACAGGAACAGAAACCCATTGTCTTATTATTCATGGAGCTTTGTTTCCAAACATGGTTGAGAGGTTTCAAAAATGCTGAACTACAATGCATCTGACAAGAGACTCAACAGTGTTGGATTGAATAAAAATAAGCCACAGGTAGGTAATCTTGGACAAGCCATCAATAGTTTACCAGCTGTATGTCTTGACGAGAGACTCTTCTCACTGCACTACTCATACTCACAGTTCCAGTGTAACGAAATACTTGAGAAGACCAGGGCAATTGTCTTCTAATGGTACTCAAAATGGGGCAGTTAACTTCAAAAGGTTATTCTCCAAATTGATGCTCCACTTCAGCCCTCAAATATACAACACTTGAGGTATAACAGAACCTGATGCCACGATCCTTGGAAAGAAAAACCACGGAATTAGTTCTTCTATTACATGAGAGATTATAATATTTGAACAATAATTACCAAGGAATAATCCTGAATTGCTCAACTTTAGTTTCCATTTGCCAACTCCTCTATTTATCCATCAATCCGAATGCAGTTTTTATTCCATACACATCAATTGATCAAACCTCGCCCAAAAACCAAAAAATAACAACAAAAGGAGGGAAAGATGGGAGGAGAATAAAATAAATCCTCCGAGTGAGAAGATTTCAATTAGCTAGAGCTTGGTTTCTTTTCCATTTATCAAAGTTTCTGAGCAACCAAACAGGATACAATGGCTAGTTCACCGAATTCAACCATTTAATATCAAATCCTCAGCCACGGCCATGATCAGGACACAACCGGACCGAAACTAGACAACCCTAACAAGCACGGGACCAACCCCAATCGATACACACCACAAATATACACGTATACATGCACTGCGAAAAAACGAAATCCATAATTGAAAACTGAGAAGCTCAATAGATAGACAAGAAACCAATCTGTATAAGCTTTCCGGGTCGGAGATCTTACCGGAATTCGAAGCGAGAAACCTTCCCGATCAAGCTCTGAGCTGTTCTTAATACTTTATTCTGTTTCTTAAAAACCAATCTGAACTCGTTTTCGAGTGCTCTGTTAATTTATACCGGCGACCCAATGACTCGGGATCTTGCCACGTGGTGTGTCTCCCCCGAGGTGGGGCCTGATCGGGGATTGATTACGACTATGCTGCGGTCAATAACCTTTACCACAGAAACCCAAATATGCCAATACTTATTGGGCTTCAGAAACTTAATGGGCCTAGAGCTTGAGACCATTGGAGGGCTCTGGCTTCAACATCCAGCGGGCTCAAGGCCAAACATGTTTTCCCTGGGAAAGCGCATTTGATAGGACTAGGTGCGTGACGAACCTGAGCTTGAGACCATTGGGACAAGTGTTTCAGGGCTTCCAATACTATTGTCTGACCAAATCCATAAGGCCCATGCAATCATCACTAGCAGGCTTGAGCCACAAGACATGGTCGAAGCAAAGCCGCAACTAAGCATGCTGTTCACACCAGCGCTTTCGTCGTCGGAACAGTGTTCGCCAAAGGAATAGACGAACCTTGGAAGGGATCTGTATCTTCCAACGCCTGCGCCATAGTTGATCACCAGCCAGACAACCATTTGTGTTTTTTTTGCTATATTAATTTGGGCTTAATGTTTATGGAAGTTAAACAAAAATTTCAATTAAATTGATTTTTGATATTGTAAAATATTTTGGAAAAAATATTTTCATTTACTAATATGGATTTAGTATTTGGAGGCCCTGTGTAGTCGCCCCTTTTGCCCGACCCTAAATACGTTCCTCATAATGTCTGGTCCCCAATACCATGAATCCGCCACTAGAGTCGATGGTAACTGAGTTGAAAGTACTTTCGCCTTGTCCTTCAGGGTTAGAAGGTCAAACAGAATGCCCTCATCCCATGCCCCTCCTTCCTCGATCATCTGAAGCCATAACTATTTTTAAAAACACATGACATGAATTTTTCCCAAAATTTAGCCTTATAGTTAGCTCGCTGAGAAAATTAATGAAAAGAATATTATGGGTATAATGAATTATTCCTCTCCTTTTTCTCACTCAATAGCTAACAACATTAGAGTTCAGACCAAAAGCAAAAGAAAGTATAACTAAAATAAGCAAAAAAAAGGGACCTTAAACTTTCCCATTCTTCATCAGATTTGCATAGAAGACAAACAGTAAAGGCTAACACACATGAGACAAATTTTTTTTCTTCCAACATTTAGCTTTATAGTTAGCTCACTGAGAAAATTAATGAAAAGGAAATTGTGGCTGGAGTGAATTGTTCCTCTCCTTTTCTCACTTGATAACTTACAACATCAAAGTTCAGACCAAAACTAAAAGAAAGTAAAACTAAAATCAACAACAAAATGAGACCTTAAACTTTCCCATTTTTACCAAATTTGCACATAACACACGAATAATAAATACTAACACAGAAAATTAACGTTAAATGAATTACTCACTTCAGAGAAATAGTCCAGGGTGGAGGGAATCTCGTATGGGTTAGAGGCATTGGACTCAACGAATGAGAAGGACCTATTGAAGTTATTGTGGGCTGAGGGGATCCGGTGATTGCCGTCGGTAGAGGGGTTTTGGTAGATAAATTTTTTGTCTTTGACTCATCGATCGAGCTCCTTCGAGTTATCAAGGATCGACTGATCAAATGTCCAGCGACGAAGACAGTATGTATGTATGTATGTATGTATGTATGTATGTATGTATGTATGTATGTATGCAACCAAGCAAAGAGGCGTATTGAGAAGGAAGATAATATAGCATTGTATGCTTCTAGTTGGCCCATGTTGAGACGCATAAACGTCTCTGCATGCATAGTTGCCAAAGTCTCGCGATCGTATCCAAGCTCCTCATCCAACAATCTGTTCCGAAGACCCTTTAGCAATGATGCGTCTGGGAGTGGCATCCCATCTATCTCCCTCAAGCTTCTCCCCATCTTCAGCATGATCTGCTCAATCTCAAATAACATGTATGTCTCCACCTGGGACCTTGGAAGCTCTATGTTTATGGACCTGAACTTATGTCGGTGCCGTGTTGCAATATCTTCTGACAGTGTTTGGGAATGAGTCTTCCATAAATGTGCGGCGTTAGAAACCTGGCACTGGGTAAGGATCGTAACGAACAAATGCCTTAGCTCATAACCGCTTGCCCAGGTTGCTGCTTCTACTAGACAATCGATCCATTACCCGTCATCATCCAAAAGCCCTAGAGCATAGCAAGCACTCCTGTGTGAATGATGTACCACCCCATCAACTGTCTTGATATGGGAAAATGAGGGGCAACCTTTCACCAAATTAAAGAGTAGTCTCATGTAAAATCTTTCACCCGAAGTTGGGTGGGTGAAATAGATTCTTCTAATAACTATTCCTTTCTTACGCCTTGTCCTCGTTTGGTGGGTGGCATTCCAAACCCATTTGGTTGGAAACTCTGTGTACGATAGCCCTCTTGCATCTAGATGAGCCTTGTTAGTCTCTAGCCATTCTGTGAACTTGGTCTTCTAAGTACGCTTCTATTTTAGCTCTTCTTCCAATTCGGTGTCGTTATGGAAGATGACTGGCTGGTGCTCAAGAAGGTGAAACGGGAGTCTTTTGATAGGTGGATGTCGGCGATGGATATCAAACTGAAATAACCTCCAACACGATTCAGCCGCAAAAATGTATCTGCAATCCAAATATTTTTTATCTCATCAATTTCACCTGCACCATTCCCATCGTCAATGATAGCAAATGCTCTATCAGAACCCTTGTGGATGTATTTGAAAAGAATCTTTATAGCTCTAGAATAGTTGCACAACTCAACGTTTATGTGGGCATCGAATTTCACGACCAAATCTCGATTGTAAGGCACCACAAATCGACCAAATCTCGATGTTAAGGCACCATTAGTTTTGTAATTTATTTAACTTTCTTTTCGTGATTCAAATGTACAAGGTTAAAAGCAAGATTGATCATTCACTAATTGGACAAGTGGTGTGTACGAGTGGCATGGAGAAGAGTACAAGAATTGGTACCAATTAATGATAGAATTTAAAGCAAAAGATGAATCAATTTCCTGGAATTTCAAGGGGAAAAACGACACCTAATAATGCTACAATTTAAAATTGACAAACATACCATCGGAAAATAATAACACTAATAATAACTAAGATATGTATGTCTTTTAGAATTGTTATTTTTCTTGGTCTCTATTTTCTTTTACACTAATAGCATTACCATAATTTCAAACCTCAAATTTATTTCCAAAACACAAATATAAATATCTTACAGTTTAAATGGTTTAGCAACATCCAACTCATATTACAAAATACTTTCAAGTTTGTGTTCTAATGCTTTGAAAATACTGTGGGAAATAGACTGGTATTGGTAATAACTGGAGCAAGCTAGTAGAGATACATTGTCAAACATGGAAAAATATATCTGACTAGTATAAATACTGGCGAAATTGGCTAATGAACCATAAGGAAATATGAAATTTTATTCGGACCCAATTCTTATTCTGAGTAAATCCGCAAGCGCGCATAAACATAAAAGGGGATAGAGGGAGGAACAAACACAATGAACATGAAACACGGAATTAACAATCTATTAAATTGGGCTTTGATCGGAGAGGGGCGACTCTAGGGGACAAAATCAAAGGAATTAATGACCGGATTCGTCATCACCGTCGTCAAGGACGATACCCTTCCTCTGAAGCCTCCGTTGCATGAAGGGCCTTACAGC